>JAJQOW010001686.1:0-37301 GCA_037975125.1 Latrodectus hesperus | reverse complement strand
TGGCTCAGTAGCTTATGTTTTTCAGCATTCTCCCAAAAAACCTTTACATAAGAGTTTATTAGCAAATTATTATTCCGATATTTTTAAACTTAAATACACTTGAAAGTATATCAAACATTGTAAACTGAAATAAAGAAAATGTGTGAAGAAAATAAAAAGCATTTATTTAACAGTTTCAGGAAAGGTATGATATAATTTAAATCCTTAAGAGCTTTTTCATATCAAGCTTTTTTAAAAACTCGTTTTATTCTCTTTTTAATATAAAATTAATTCATGCAAATTAAATTTACATATGAGCTCCAGTGGCTCAGTAGCTCACGCCGCTTCCCGTAAGCTCAGCCAAGTGAAGCATCATTTGTCGCGGGCAGTGGTTGGGAGGGTGACCACGGGGTGTATTCTCCTTCACTAGGGTTGCTGGAGCTCCGTGGGTTGGGGACGTGTCCACCAGGGCTAGGGAAAGAGAAGGGCTGGCTCAAATGCTCCCCAAAACTGTCACCGGAAATAGCCGTTGATGACGTAGTCTGGCATCCAAGGAGAATAAGCTCCCTGGAGTTTCTATGCAAAATACTTATTTTTTATTTTTAAGTTCATTTTGTTTTTAATCAGAGTGAAAAAAACTACAAATGCCTCTCAAATATTTAGTAAATTTGCAATTATTATTTAATAAACCCAAAAAAATTATTATTAATATTGAAATTAACTTAAAATTGTATAACCAATATAAAAATATATTTACCTATTAGCTTCAGCTTATCTTGATTTTTTGACTATTGACCCATTTCTTGTTTTTCTGTTGAGCTTTATTATGAGATACTATCGCTGCATTTCTATTTAAATACCTAATTCGTATAAATTTTCTCAAGCGACAAAAAAGTTTAATTGCCTTTCGATTTACAGTAGGAAAAGAAGACTCTGTTTCATTTATTAATGTTGCTATGACATTTTTCCCTTTAGAAAATGTGTCGCCAGGAAATTAGCGAAACATTATGTCCATTTGTTTTATAGTTTCCATCCATGCTTTTGTTGGAACAGTAAGTCCCCCAGCAGAAATTAAATTAATCCATTCGGAATGATTGGGCATATCGACTGAATTTCTTGATATAGTTCCAAGTGAATTATCTTTAATTTTATAAGCAATATAACCTGCCACATAAACCATAGCTTCTTTTTCGAATGGAGATATATCACAATTTTGATTGGAAGAGGCAAGTTCATTTTCCCAAGATAAAGGTAAGGGATTAATTAAGAATTCACGATTTAATTCATCATCTTGAGAATCGAAAGAATTGATAATTTCTTGACGTTCTTTTACATTAAATGCAGAGTCTAACATTTCACTTGTTAAATAAACGTCTGGTCCATTTTCTAAAGAGTTTACTTTCGGTGACAAATTAGGTAATTTATTGGCGAGCAATATTTTTTTAAGCGAATAATTACTTCAGATGGAGAAGGATGGTCATTGAATCTCCCGAGACCTCTAATTTGGCTGAAGAGGCTTTCGAGCGCATCTTGAGTAAGTCTACTTGTTAAAATATAAGATACATTTATAGATTTTAAGTCTTCATATAATCCATAAAGAGAATGAATTGAAACAATTATCCCTTTCTGAAAAGGCAAAACTGATTTTTTCCCAAATACACGTAAATTGAAAACTTCCTCCTTGATTGCGTTTAAAGTTTCTTTTTGAGTATCAAAGTATTTTTGCACTCCAAAAGCAGCTTTTAAAGGCTTGTTACTGGGAGGTTATTGGTACGGAGCTGTTCATAATATCAAATAAATTATCGATTAATGAAAAAAATGCAGCCGCTTTAGTATTTCCAGTGAAATGTATTATAGCTTTAGCAGTAGTTTCCGAAAATAAAGTCTTTGCAGGTGTAACCTTTTGTCTTTCATTTCCTTTAACAGTTAGAAATTGGGGCTTCAGTTTATGACAAATTTTTATTTCCCCGACATCTTTATTCAATATCTCATATAATATTCTAGAATTTATAATTGTACCATCACGCAAAACTAAACCACTATCTAAAAAATGGTTCCTCAATAACTTGATATAATGAGGCATATCAGCGAAAACCCATATTTTCCTTCGAATCTCTTGAAGGATGCAGAAAAAACGATTTGTCTACAGTTATTTCGAGTTCTTTTTATAAGGTATGACACCCGCCAAGATCTGAAATTATTGCTCGAACTTGAACACCAGTGAATTCGACTTCTTCTATTACAGAAAATAAAAGTTTTTTATTCATTTTACAGTCGAAATCAAAAAATATTGGCTGTTTCCACGGGAAAATTAATCCTCTCAATAAAATAACTTGAACTTTACAAAATGGGCCTAATATTTCATCCAATGAAGAGTCGTAACACAATTTCGAATCTATGTGCATTTCGTCAAAGCTCAAAGAACAAATCTTTTCTATATCACTCAAAGTTTCGCAATTTTTTCATCAAAAACATTACATCTTTAAGAATTCCAGGCATGCAACTAAATTTGGAACACCATCTCTTCAAAGTACTTGCACTTGGCATATTTAATCCCATTGTATTTCGCCAAAAATCGTAAGATTTTGAAGATAATGACCGAATCAAAATACATTTTGAAATAGTGTCAGATGACCATTTAGTTCTTAATTTATTTTCTTCATCTTCACGCTTATAAGGGAATAAATTATTTATCCCTATCTTCCTAAGTTTAATGTTCTCCTTTTGAAGTAATTTTGTTTTCGTTTTTAATTTTTGTATTTCATTTAAAAGCAATTTTTTATTTGATTTCAATCCTTTAATTATTCTTGTTGTAGAAGTTCGATTTCTCTTTTGCTCATTTTTAAGGAATTTCACTGTATTTTCTTCGCATAATATTCTTTTTTTCAATTCTTCTATATTTTTTAAATATTCATTGCATTTAAGGCAATGGTCTGTTCAAAATGACGAGGCACCTCAAAAAGAGCAAAGTCGTACTTTCACCTTCGTGGTGCTCTGTTTCAAACGAAAGACGCTCTCTTTCGACTTAATTCGCACTGCCAAAGGCATAGCGAGCTTGGCTAGTCCAAGTGTCATAAACAACAACAACAACAACACATCCTGGATTGTTTGGGGTTCCCTCTGGCGGATGTTTCCGCAAGTCCAATGCTGGCACTCCACTTCACTTAGGGTTCACGGTGTCATGGATCTGATCTAGCTGCCGCTAGATCTCTCAAAGATTGGAAACGACAACAACTTGTAATAGTTTTGTTGGCTTAACTTAAATAATTTTCCTCGTGAATATATTATTATAACGATCGAAAAAAGAATGAAAAGTGAAAGATGTTTGTTGAAAATTCAACGTTTTCTATCACAAGAAATCACAAAATTCAAAAGATCACTTACAGGATTAGTTTGTCGAGATCTAATGTATTTCAATAAATTTTTCAGCAGTTTATCTTAATTGTTTAACAGTTATATTGACATCACTGTAAAGTTTTAAATGTAGAAGTACATAATAAATGAAATATCATTGTGCAATATAAGTAATTGTAGCGACAATTTTCTATTGCGTGAACTGCAGCTTTATTAAACCAGATAAACAGATTTACACATCTAAAAATTAGTTTGAAATTGCGGTTTGTGTACTATTTATCTATTCATATTACGCATTGTAAACATTTATTTATTCAAAAATTCTTTCGTTCCAGAAATTTCGTTAAATACAATTTTTAAGAAAAATAAATTTATTTTTAAACTTAAATATTTAGAATGAATTATTACAAAAATTATTATAAATTCGCAAATACAAGAGCCTTTTTCTTCATGATTTTAACAACTTTACAGAAAATTTAATTTTCAATAATTAAAAAAATGTCTTAATTCAGAATGAAGTTCTGAGTTAATGGGATTGCACAGACTGAAAGTCAATGTTATGATTTTATTTGAGATATTCATAAATTAAAAAAATAGTATATTCTGCTTTATGTAGTAAATATTAAAAATACCATTCTTTATTTGACAAACAAATGGAAGATACTGCTTTTGTTTAACAAAAATGGAAGATACTGTTTTTGTTTAACAAAAATGAAAAATACTGTTCTTGACCAAAAACTCTTGAAATAAGGCAAAAATTAGAATTTTTTTGTTAAATAAGAGGGATTGGAAAGCACACTAAAACTATAATTAAATTTAGGACTGAATTTTACTAACAATATTTGGTATATTGAATTAAAATCTAGTTTATTATTTTTATTTTTATAACAAATTAGAAGTGTTTAGCTGCTACTTCTTCACTTTTATTTATTTAGATTAATTATGTAAATTGCTTATTTTCATACTGTAATATTAATGAACATAATAACACGTTTTCCTCTTTATTTTTTAAGTGTGATAATTTAACTAACTGTGATTATTTATGTGTTATATAAACCGATGAACAACTAAATACCTGAATCTAGATTTTGATAATAAAGTACTTTGTAAGCCAATTCTTTGTAATTACATTCGAGCCTTTTCAAGAATTTTATCACTTGATACATAAAAATCCTCAAAATATTTCAAACCAATTTTATATGGTTTTAAATCTTTAAATCTCTTTGTGAATGAAAAAAAGTAAATTTATATATTCTTAATAATCCCCGTGGCATTTTATGTAAAAAAACTTTTTATGCAGTTTATTTTTAAAGTAATAAAATTTTAGCAACTTAATTGCTTAATGAAAACAATTTCGCTTAAAACCAATTGTCCGCATTGGCTATTGAACATCTGAAAATCAGCATTTTCGTACTAGATCAATTGTTTGTAATGATCAGAGAAGAATTTATCTTCTTTGATCATCAGAAACAATTGATCTTGTGTGAAAAGGTCATTGCTAATTTGCATAAAACATCCTCAAATATAAGTGATAAACTTCGAGATTCGGACAGTCAAGAACCATCAGCGACTGTACAATTCATATGTCGTTCCAGTTAGAAATATGGCATACCATCATAACAATGATAACAGCTCCTTTTTGCTCTGCTTTTGTTTCACTGATGTCAGTGAACAAATCAAAACTAATTCTTGTCCCACAAAAGTAAGCTCCAGATGGCGTTTTTTTTCTTAGTGCACAACTGTTTTTGTAGATGCCAATGTCTTCATCATATAAAATTGTTGTTTCTTTTGACACTTTGACAAGTCAAGCTAGCTATGCCGTTGGCTATGCGAATTTAAGTGAACCAGATTAAACCCAGACCACCACGAAAGTGAAAGCATGACTTTGCTTCAAACTCCTCCCATAGATGGCACTACCACAGGAGATATTCCCTCAATTTTGATCTGGAGGGGAGATAATTTTTTACAGACCTGAATGGTAACTGTTCAACGACTGACCACAGGACTTTCGATTACACAGATTTAAGGAGTATGTATATCGCATATACCCAATAGGTCTTTAGCGGCATTGGGAATCGAACCTTACCCTTCCAGACCGAAGGTCATTGCCCTAGCTACTAGGCTACTACAGCCTACTTAATATTAGCACCACTTATAATGCTTTATAGAGGTCGCTATCATAAGGCAACAAAACAGCTTTGTTGTGTAGAAAATTACAATTATTATAAAACGATCACATATTGTAATTTATATTAAAATAAGGAATTATTATTATTTTTTTAATATTGCGTTGTGTATTTATTCAAGTCTTTATTTCTACCCAGATTCTATCCTGAAAGAACAGAAGCAGAGACTGGCTTTGTTTTAGTAATCAAAACTTCTTTTAATTCACAAAAGAAAATAACACATCTATTTACAATAATATGAATTCAATTATTTGTATTATTTCTTTTATTACAACTTTGCTATTAAAATGATAATTCATTCACGTGGAGTGATTAAGTTACCCTAGATTACCTGTTCTAGTGAGATAAATTATTAAATAAAGTTACGTTAATGGTGGTACCACACAAAAAAAATCTGGCTGGATAATTAAATAAATAAAAAAAACATTCACTTACATATATAAACAGTCGATGGTATAGGCCGGCCTATTTAGAGAGGTTTACAAACTTGGTTGATCACAATAGTCCAGCGTTCTTCTTTAATAGTATGGCAAACGCCTTGGGTCGACGACAACTTGGATGTAAATGCTGACATTCAGGCATCTCCTAATTTCACCATTTGAGAGGACTCTTCTTCTTTCAATCAGCTTTTTCTTTTTTTTATCAACTTCAACTTTACTTTTCAAAGTCTCCAATAAAGCGTCGAACTCCCCAAAACCAACCGGGTCTCTTGTTCCGGCGATGTCCTGCAGCCCCTCTGTCTTTTTTTCCTCTCCCCTTCACTTCTCTTCTTCCTCCCCTCGCTTTTCCCTTGCAGGACCGGTTTTCTCCAAGTCCCACGTTAGGGCATTCCACTTCGTTAAAATGGGGGAAATGGGGTATGGAATTAAATAATAAAAAAAGGACTTCCATCCAGAAAAAAATGAGTAGTTTAATTTATAAAAATTATCCAGCCAGTGAATACAACACCAATAATCTACCTGGAAAAAAAAATCGAAGATTTTTTTTTCTTCACATATTTGCACATTCACACATTTGCACTTATTTTGCATGGCTCTGATTTGTTCAATACATTTTTTTTGTTTTCTACTTAAAATCATACATAAAGTGATAATTAATACGATTTCCAATTAGAAATAGCACATAAAGTATACATTTATTTACCACACAATGTAATCTTGGCTAATTTAAAATATAAACTTCTTACAGACTGCTAGAATTAAGAACTTTAGTCAGCAGTTACATAAGTAATTCAAGATATAAAAACATATATATATATATTTACAAAACTATTTATTGCTATACATACACTCTACACAATCATTTGTTAATGTTTGTATTACTCATTTAATCAGTCAATTATGAGCTACAGTTCTTTCGAGCGAAAAGAGTATTATAATTATGTTTTATTGTTCGAGATATTCCACCATCACATTTTGGGACAGATGAGACTCCTTTATTTGGAATTGACGTTGAGCTTTTGCTCTGAGGATTAATTACAGGGCTAAGAACAAACGCCTTTTTACCTTTTCTTTGCACGCTATCGTTAACCCCGAAGTAACTATTTTTACTTTCCTTATTCGAATCAGTAGATTGCTGAGGTGTAGAATTAATTTCGTGTAAAGTCGGGAATACAATTCTATCATGAATTTTTGAAAGTCAATCTACATGAACTATTTGGGTTTTGAAGGTTCTTTTACGCAAGCTATCTCGTAATTTACTGGTGATTGTTTATTCAGAACTCTAAAAGGGCCTACATTTGGTCTCATTAATTTCCTTGAAATCCCTGCTCTTGTTTCGGGAAGATATAGATATACGACATCTCCTATATCTATTTGTTTATCAACTGCGGTCTTACGGCGATACGTCTCCTGTTTTTCTGCTGCAGCTATTAAATTATTTTTGACAATTTGAAAAGCATTTTGTAAACGTACAACTAGATCTCCAGCGTACTCTCGGACATCCGCATAGTTATGAGCTATAGGTTGAGACATAACAGAATACGGTAACTGGATATCCCTGCCATACAAGAGATATGATGGTGTTTCGCTTGTTGTACAATGTCGTGCCGATCTATGAGCTAGCAAGGCGAAAGGTACATGCCGGTCCCAATCTGTTTGAGTAGAATTTACTAAATGACTTAATGAATTAATTAAAGTCGAGTTAAGTTTTTCTACCATTCCATCACTCTGAGGGTGATATGAAGTAGTAGTGTGTTTTTCAATACCTAATTTCGAATACACCTCAGAGATGGATTTTGAGATAAAGTTAGAGCCTCTATCGGAAATTAGACGAGAAGGTACACCATGTCGACTAATAAAATCTTCTAATACTCTAGCAACGGTTTCATTTTTTATATCGTGTGTCGGATATGCTTCCGGCCAGCGTGTAAAATAATCAGAAACCACCAAGATATATTTATTTCCTGAATAAGTTAGAGGAAGTGGACCCAGGGCATCCATAGCTATGCATTCCATTGGTCGTTGTGTGACTGGAACGCGCTGTAATGGAGCTAGTTTTTCGGGCTTATGACCTCTCTTTTCAACACAAGAAGTACACGATTTAACGTAGTTTAAAACATGTTTATACATATTACCCCAATAGAAGTTTTCTCTAATTCTGTTCAGAGTCTTTTGAAATCCCTGATGGGTTGCTACTGGGGAATCATGACACAGACGCATTATTTCTGATACTAAAGTTAGGGGTACCACTAATTTATCTTTGGTGTCACCACGATGTTTGGGGGCATTTTTTGGTATACAGTAAAGAAGATCATTTTTTTCAAAAAATAACATATGAGTAGGTGATGGTGTCTCCTTATTTTTTAGATAATTAATAATTTGTTGGCATTTTGGGTCCTGTTCCTGATGAATTTTAATTCGATGTTTCATTGTGGAATCAGAATCGTAGTTGGAAGCTATTACTTCTATTGCGTTTACACCCCTAGACAAGTAATCAGCTGTTATATTTAATTTTCCCGGTTTATGTACAATGGTATAATCATATTGTTGCAGAGTCATTACCCATCGGGCTATTCTAGAAGTTGGATCTCGCACTTTGAGTGCGAAGGAAACACTTGCTTGATCGCAATAGATGATAAATTTTTTCCGTACAAATATTGTTTAAAATGGGTAACGCCGAATACCGCTCCGAGCATTTCTTTTTCTACTGTACTATATCGAATTTCTGCATCTTTTAGTTTTTTACTGGCGTATGCAACAGGATGTGGGAAGCCATTTTCATCGTTTTGGCAAAGAACAGCTCCTAAAGCGTATTTTGAAGCGTCAGTACTTAATGTAAATTCCTTTGAAAAATCTGGTAGTTTCAAACAAGGTTCAGAAATTAAGCAGTTTTTCAAAGTGTCAACAGCATGCTGAGCTGAATCATCCCAACTGAATCTAACATCATTTTTCGTCAAGTTTGTTAGAGGTAATGCTATTTCAGCATAATTTTCTATAAACCTTCGGTAAGACCCTGTCAAACCAAGAAATCCTCTAACTTGTTTACGAGTGGTTGGGACCTTGAAATCTAACATAGCTTGTATGTTTTTCTTATCGGGATAAACTGTCCCCTTTGAAACAGTGAAACCCAGATAGTTTATAGTTTCCTTTAAAAAACAGCATTTAGAAGGTTTAACTTTCAATTTATGTTCTTCTAATCTCTTAAAAACTAACCGTAATTTAATTAAATGTTCATCTATTGAGTCAGAAGAAGCAATTATGATATCATCTAAATATACTGCTATTTGAAGAGGTTTTAATCCAGACAGTACTATTTCCATTAATCTTTGAAAACTATTTGGTGAATTGCGCATACCAAATGGTTCTCTATTCCATTCATATAAACCATGCTCAGTTGCAAACGCTGCTTTATAGGTGTCCTTAGGATCAATTTTCATTTGGAAAAACCCGCTACATAAATCCATACAAGAAAATAGAGTAGCATTTCCTAAATTGTCCACTAAGTCCGTTATATTAGGAATAGGAAAAGAGTCTGGTACAGTTTTTTCATTTAGTTTCCTGAAGTCGGTACAAAGTCTGAAAGAACCATCTTTCTTTTTGACAAGAAGTACTGGTGCGCTATAAGGGGAACTGCTTTCTTTAATAATCCCTATGTCTAGTAATTCGTTGACCTGTCTATTTAATTCCTCTTTTAGGTGATGAGGAGGCCTATAAAATTTTTGCCTAACTGGAATATCATCTGTCAAATTAACTTCATGTTGTATAGTATTACAAACCTCCAAATCTTGAATAGAATGGGCAAACACATGTTTAAATTCTTCAAGCAGGGAAGTAATTTTCTTTTCTTATCTTCGGATAGGTGCGATAAATTTAGTTTTCCTCCCCAAGCTTCAAAATCATCACCTATTTCTTCAGTGGAAAATGTATTACACTCTTTAGTATCAATTTTTGTTACTTGTAAAGGTTCAATGGAAACTAATTTTGAACCTTTGTTTATGTGTATAGTATTTTTTGATGTATTTGCAACCCTTATTTTATAATTTCCCTCCTTAGATACTGGGTTTACGGAGCGAGCAACCCATACTCTATCACCTGCATGATCATTTGCAGGCTCTATTAAAACCGAATCTAAATTTGAATTTAATTTTTCTTTTGTTTTGATTTCTATAATTTTTTCGGTTCCAGGAAAAATAGTTATTTTGGTAACGGAAAATCCAAAAATACAACTATTGTTATCTTCTATGTTCACGACATTAGTTTTTAATTCGTCACAGTCAGGATTTTGGTAATTCCATTTAATTGAAGTAGTTGTATTATGTAGTAGTTTTTGCCTATAATCAATTATCATTTTATGTTGTACAAAAAAATCACTACTTAGTATTAGTTTATATTTTTTTGAAATACTGTCTTTAGTAATATAGAAATCGCTTTGAAATTCATTAGTATTTATTTTAATTTTTAAAGTTACTTTTTCTTCAATTTCTAGCACATGGTCTGAAATGCCTTTAATTTGGAGTTTACATTGTGAGAGCATTACACTACTTTGATAAGCTATAGTTTCAAAAAAATTTCGTTCGATTAGGTTACAAGATGCGCCTGTATCTAAGAGAGCATTTACTTTTACATTATTTATTGTGATTTGAATTACTGGCAATTTATCATTTATTGTGGATGTAACAAATAAAGGCACCTGTGTGGGTTTATTTTCGGAGTAGCGAGGTGCAGCCGTCTCTCCCCTATTGCTAGTTTAAATGATTTCTTCTATTATCTCTACCTTTATGGAAATTGTTATGCTTGTTGGAATACCAACATCTTTGCGTTTCGTGTCCAATTTTACGGCAGAAGGAACAAAATGGTATTCTGCATGTAGCTTCTTCATGCCCATGTTTTTTACACCTGACGCAAAACAAATTAGGTATTCTTTGGTTTCTATCTTGTGTTGGTATTTGACTTACTTTTAATTCAGCTATTTGAGCTTGTAGGTCACTAATTTGTTTTATGAACATGCCCTGCATTTCTGAGTTTTTTTCTGTGTTATGTTTGATTAATGATTTTAGTTCACTTATCTCATTTATTTGAGTCACAGCGTGAACTGTTTCAAACTGTGTAGTTGGCGGTCTATTCAATGGAATGCATTCTTCTAAGAGAATGACTTGTTTCACTATAGTCCGTGAGAGCTAAAGGCGTTATTCCTCTTAAAAGTTCAGGCTTAAGGCCATTTTTTGCCGTGGACAATAATAAATCCAATCTATATTGCTCGAATTCACTACTTCGTTCACTAGGAACGCATTTATACGATAAGCCCTCGATTCGTGAAAAATATCTTCGTGCTGATTCTGACGGTAACTGATAATTCGTAGTTAACCGAGAGATATCTGTTGCCATAGAGTGACAGAAGTTAAACCTATCACGAAGCGCCGTGCAAACATCTACATATGAACCGTGTTTTTTAAGGTCACCCTGACTTGATAAAAATTCCTCCGCTTCTCCAGAAATTCTCAATTTTAAAGCTAATAATTTATCTTTCGGTCGCCATGAACAATGGTCACCAATTTCATCTATTCTATCCAAAAATTATGATAGTGAAACATCTTTACAACTACCATCAAACACAGGAATATTATTTAAGAATTCACCAATATTAGGAGTGTCTACTGACACAACACACGAAGCGGTTTGAGTCTCACTATTCATAATTACATTAATTAAAAATATTTACCTTCAAAAAATAATTTACCTTAGCAAATATTAATGTAAATATATGAAATTCATATAAGTATTTACAACAATTTTCACAACAGTTACAATGTTCCACTTAATATAAAATAAACACAATAAGATTACTGTAAATAATTAAATAAGGAGATGTACCACGTGCAATCTTTTAATAGTCAGCCATGTTTAAAACTAAGCCAGAATCTTATTCCGTTTTCAGTTTTTCAAAATCCACTTTAAACGGCACCATTTTGTTGTGTAGAAAATTACAATTATTATAAAACGATCACATATGATAATTTATATTAAAATAAGGAATTATTATTTTTTTTAATATTGCGTTGTGTATTTATTCAAGTCTTTATTTCTACCCAGATTCTATCCTGAAAGAACAGAAGCAGAGACTGGCTTTGTTTTAGTAATCAAAACTTCTTTTAATTCACAAAAGAAAATAACACATCTATTTACAATAATATGAATTCAATTATTTGTATTATTTCTTTTATTACAACTTTGCTATTAAAATTATAATTCATTCACGTGGAGTGATTAAGTTACCCTAGATTACCTGTTCTAGTGAGATAAATTATTAAATAAAGTTACGTAAATGGTGGTACCACACAAAAAAAAATCTGGCTGGATAATTAAATAAATAAAAAAAAACATTCACTTACATATATAAACAGTCGATGGTATAGGCCGGCCTATTTAGAGAGGTTTACAAACTTGGTTGATCACAATAGTCCAGCGTTCTTCTTTAATAGTATGGCAAACGCCTTGGGTCGACGACAACTTGGATGTAAATGCTGACATTCAGGCATCTCCTAATTTCACCATTTGAGAGGACTCTTCTTCTTTCAATCAGCTTTTTCTTTTTTTTATCAACTTCAACTTTACTTTTCAAAGTCTCCAATAAAGCGTCGAACTCCCCAAAACCAACCAGGTCTCTTGTTCCGGCGATGTCCTGCAGCCCCTCTGTCTTTTTTTCCTCTCCCCTTCACTTCTCTTCTTCCTCCCCTCGCTTTTCCCTTGCAGGACCGGTTTTCTCCAAGTCCCACGTTAGGGCATTCCACTTCGTCAAAATGGGGGAAATGGGGTATGGAATTAAATAATAAAAAAAAGGACTTCCAGCCAGAAAAAAATGAGTAGTTTAATTTATAAAAATTATCCAGCCAGTGAATACAACAGCTTCCACTTTACCCGAAAGATTTATTTTAGTTTAAGTTTGTATATACATATCGTAAGGATGAAAATAAAATCTTCTGAAAAAAGATCCGCATGAAATAAATGTAAAAAGCAGAATTACAACATCAAAATTATCCATTTAAATAGAGACTATGGGCAATTCCTGATCTTTTTCACTCTGAAAAATGTCATTCTAACAAAAGTACAGACACCATGCTTGTGTGTCTTGGCACATTTTTTCCCTTCTAACATATGAATACAGACAAATCGAAAAATCTCTTTTGGAAGGCACAGAAATATTCAGATTTCTCAAACAGTTTTTTTCAGGTTAGCTATCAGAAATAAGGAATCAAGTTAAATATATCAACAAACATCAATTATTTAAGATTTTCTAGGTTGTGGATATTCTTAAAATAGCTATTGATTTCTAAATATTTTATATTTTTGAACCGCTTTTAGTATATGTGAGATTTAATCGATATTTCTATGATAATTGTTTAAGAGTTCATCAAACAAGATATAAATGTTTTCTGTTAGTTATTGGAATTTTCCCCACTGAGTTTGGTCTAGTTTTTTTGTCATTGTGTGATGACTTTTGCACAGAAAATAATTATACAAGATCGATAAAAAATGTGTTTTGCATCCTTATAAACATATGTATCCAAGAGGGAATTGAACCAATAAGATGTTAAATTAAAATCTGAAAAATTAACATTGAAATGTCAGTAAAGTAAGCTTCAATCCACTGTGAGGACTGAATTTGATGATATTAATTCTTATGTAGGTGTAGAAAAGAAGTAGCATTTTGTTCTTATTGGTTACGGGAGAAAGCCAATCAGATTAGGTATTGTCCTTTAAAAACGGCGCAACATCATCGCTTGAGGTATTATCTGGATAACATCGTCTGAAAATTTTAGTGAATGTTCTGGCGGCATACACGTGCAAAGAATTGGCTGATGTGCACCTCATATACGGGAAAAGGGGATAAAGCAAAAGGGAATAGATGCGAAGCACGAAGATTGTATGAACAGTGGTTTCCAACTATCCAAGTCATCATAACTTTTTTATTGTTGATCGATGATTGCGAGAAAGCGGTTCGTTTGTCATCTCAGACAGGACGTTCGAGAAATGCACGAACGCCAGAAATGGGAGACCGAGTTTTGAATAGATTTAAAGTAGCTCCTTCCACAAGTATACAAGTGGGGTCTCACGAAATAGGTATTTCTCAGTCAGCGGTGAGGCGTATTTTACACAAGGAACGCATGCCCTCCTACCTCACGCAATCTTTGCAGACACATGATTATCCCTGAGTCAGACTTTGTGCAATTGATGCTAAGGACGAAGAATAACAATCTACGATTTCCTTCATTACTATTATTTAGTGATGAGGTAACATTCAGCAGAGAATGCATTTTCAACACGCGAAACCAACATGTTTGGTCTGGCAACAATCTCTACTATACAACCCCTCGTAGACACCAGCGGAAATTTTCCATGAACATCTGGGCAGCTATCCTTGGTGATCAACTGGGAGGCCCTTGCATCATCCCAGACCGTTTGACTGGCACAACATAACGCATCTCCTTCGAACAAGTGTTTTTCAATTTATCGGGCTGTTTCACTCCCCATCCAGAGAGTCATATGATTTATGCACGATGGAGCCCCAGCACATATTTCCATCACGGTCCGTAATTTTTTGAATGCCACATATTGCTGACGATGGATTGGACGTTGCGGACCAGTGGCTTGTCCTCCTCGCTCACCGGACCTCAACCCACTGGACATTTTCGTCTGGAAGCACATGAACTCTTTAATATACGACAACCTGTGGATTCAACTGAAGATTTCGTGGCTATAATCGTTGTTGCCAGAGACAAAATGAATACGACAGCAGGAATCTTCGAGAGGGTGAGCCAGTCGCTCCATCGCCGGTGTCAACTGTGCAACGACACACGTGGTCTTCATTTTGAGCATTTTATGTGAGTTTGTTTCACTGAACAAAAAATATGTGAAATTTTTGGTTTTATTCATTCGCATATCCAACACTGTTGCAAGCTCATGTGCGAATTCCTCTTTTCTGCCTCTCCAAGTGGAATGCGACCCTATGTTCCCGTGTAATTATTGCTAGTCAGAACGCGTACTATCCCTTTTAATTTGTACAATTTAGAAATACCCGGTATATATATATATATATATATATATATATATATATATATATATATATATACATACATATATATATACATACATATATATATACATACATATATATATATACATACATATATATACATACATACATACATATACATACATACATATATATATATATATATATATATATATATATATATATATATATATATATATATATATATATATATATATATATATATATATATATATATATATATATATATATATATATAAGCACATTTTTATATAATTATGAAAATTAATTTCTTAGCATATATTAAAAATATTTTTTTACTACTTACATGGATCTTTAAACTACCTGTTTATCATAACTTTATTTACTACACTTTCCGAAAATCAATTTCTTTTTTGGCAATTATATAAATGGATTACCATTTATATAACCATTATTACTTATCATATATTACTGATTTACACATCCCTTTTCTGTTTGTTAAATTAAAAAATACGGGCAATTTCATTTATAATTCTTTTAAAATACTTCATCTATACAATAATAAATAAGTATCACTCAAATTTCTTTTTTGTGTCAATAGAGATACATAGCAAAGCAGCTTTATATCATTGAAATTTGATTTGTTCATTCTATTTTGCATTTCCAGCGTTTTAACGTTAAGATTATAATATTTTAATGAAGTTGTGTGAGAGCAAATTGTTAAACATACACACTAAATATATTTAACTATAATAAATTAAATATCCTATTTTGAATCTCAGTATAAAAGTAAATATGACTGACAAATTAATGCGAAACGCATTTTGAATCACGTGTTTAAATAAAAAACGTGACGCAATTACCAAAAGCGGATTGTTCCGGAATTGGAAACGTTATCTCGCGTGCATTAAATAAATGGGTAATAAACAGTCACTTATACATTTTTAATATTGCACAAACACATGTTAATATGCTTAAGTCAGGTAATTCCCCAAGGAAGTATTATTTCTGGATTTTCTTATGCACCTGTAGATTTATAATAAAATCTTATATGGAAGCGTAATTTATTCTTGAAGATATTCACATTTGTGTATATAAAAGAAACTCACATTTGACATTTAAGATCTTCCACCTAACCTTAGCTTTACTGTTCTTTTATTTTATAAATTATTTCCTTACTTTTTTTTAAAAAGTGACTATTTACGCATTGGTTACTTTAATGTTGTAGGTAATTTTTGGAAAACAATATATATTTTAGTGATTTTTTTGACTAAATATTTTAATTTCTGTTTTCGATGAAAGAAAATGACTGAAAATATCACAATTTAAAAATGAAACATTTTAGCACGGTGATGGCTATTTTGTTTACACCAGCTACTTTTAGTGAACATTAGAATTCTTCAGTTAGATCGAGAATAGATTTTGTGACTCTGAATACTTCATATATGCATTTAATGCTAAAAGGAAAACTAGCAAAAATGTAAGTTTGAAATAAAGGAAGGTGATATGAATATAAATTAAAATTCTCTCGTGCTGTTTTAAAATGTGTTCCTACCTACTTATGATCGAACTCTGCACTCGAAGTGAGGCAGCGGCAGTCTGGCTGGGAAAGGCGTTTTTCACGTGATCTAATGATCATGAGTTCTATATCTGACCCAGTCGAAGGACTGTCCTTAATGATTATTGGGCAGACAAATCTGTCTGGCCACAATGGCCTCCTATTGATGCGGCAAAGTGTGCCGTGGGGAATGCCAACTTAACTGCCGACTTTGTCACTTGAGTATGGTTCAAATGGATGATGGGTTCGGCTATATTTAGCAATAATTCACAGGCAGAAATACAGAGGGTATTAACACATTATTAGAACGATTTCAATAAAGAATTAAAAAAAAGTAAATGTTTTAGAATAGAAAATTTTGTCAACAGCTTATTATTTGAAATGAGAAATATCGTCTGCCACTCTTAAATTTATTCTTCTTTCAAAATGTCGCATGTAAACAAGCTGTGGATTGAAGGATATGTTTTTGCACTTTCCGAAGAGTAATACCATTATTCCAGAATTCAAAAACGTTTTGAAATGCATTGTATTAAAATTTATTTGTGCAAAATAAGTAACGTTATTAATCGGATAGGTAAAAACCGTCAATTATTATTTCTACATAAAAAGAAAACTTCAAACGAATATCCGAAAAAGGTACGTATTGTTTCAAATATGTCTAAAGTGAAATCCCTGGTAACAAGAGAAAATCCGCCAACACAGAAATCAATTGCAAAGTCCTTAGATACGCCTGTAACAACAATAAATAAAATAATAAACCAAGATTTACATCTTAAAAAAGCTAAAAAAACATTATGTTCACCCACTTTTGCCGGAACATATGGCAAAAAGCAAAAGATTTTGTAGAATCCTATATGAAAACCATTTAGCAGGAGATAGATGAAAATACATTGTGACCCTTGATGAAGTATAGGTTTACCTAAATGACTGCATGAAAGAAAAGTCTATTTACTGTAGAAACCGAGGAGAAAAAATTTACAAACTTGTTTCCATAAATGTAAAGAAAGTTTCAGTAAGGGGTTTATGATTGTCGATGGTTTCTCTTACAATAGGAAAATAAAAATAAGAAGAGTAGAAAAAATGTTAAAATTAACTCATCATACTAGCAGAAGAAGGTCTTACGTCCAATATTTACAGAAGATATTCCACGTCTTTATCCCAATGACTTTCAAAGAGTGAAACTTCAACAAGACAAAGCTACAAGTCATACTTCGAAAACTACCTCTGCATTCCTTGAAAAAATGAAGACTAATACAGGTATTGCATATATACATTTTCAACATATTCCTGTAAAGTCCCCTGCTGTTTCATCTATGGACTATTCTGCTTTTGGTCTGTTAAAAAGAGCTCTTTCTAAACGCAAACCATGACGATAGATGGACTCTGGAAAGTAGTGGAAGAGGAATGGAAAGCAATAACCCTGGAAAAATTTTACGAAAAACTCTTCTATCATGGAAATCACGATGCAAACATATAGTCCAGAAAAAAGGCTATCAGATCGATTATTTAAAAAAATAATCTTTAGATTTTAAACATTAATTAAACGGCCCCAAAATTGTTCTAAAAATGTGTTAATACCCTCTTCTGTATATAGCCAGAAACGTATTGCAAGCAAATATATAATTGAATGCCATAGTTGAAAAATGTAATTAAATTATATAATTGTTATATATATTTTCTTAATTTATGTGTATAAAATTCCAGAGAATATTACAAAACAAATACATGCCCTCTAATAAATGCCTAACGCACAATTTATAGAATAATAAAAAACAGTCATATTTAAATGCATGTACTGCCATAAAATCTTTGACTTTATTTATTTTTATTACAATTTATGTGTAATACACACAAATATGCAAATAATTAGTAGGATGAAGAAATCCGAACCCATTTGTTTTGTTTATATACATAAAGTAATTACCTATCTATGTCTACTTATATATATATATATATATATATATATATATATATATATATATATATATATATATATATATATATATATATATATATATATATATATATATATATATATATATATATATATATATATATATATATATATTCATAGTTTTTTATTATAATAAATTATGTGTATGTGTATAAATGAAATTCAATGTCAATATAATGATAGTACCTTTTTGATTGTAGATTCATATGTTCTAAAATAATATTCCAAAAATAAAATAACAGCTATGTAATTTCCTTATAGAAATCTTTCCTTATCTTGAAATAAATTTTCATATGTATACTAGAAATAGAAACATTGTTTTAAAGAAAAAATTTATGTTTGATTTTATTGAATGATATTCAAAGTATTTAACTTGAAATCAATCAGATATATAATCAGATATTAATATTAAATAAAAGAAATTAAGATTACAAATACTCTCAATAAACAAATTATGAGCTCTTCTGCAAAAATACTTAGTTATTCATAAATATTGCTTAAAAAAGTTTCGATTGAATATGTTTAGCATAAGAGCATATATGGATTTCATTATTTTCAATTTTCAATTTACTTTTTAAATGCATGATAAAAAATTTTCGCTGAAAAGATTCTTCAATTCTCAATAAAAATTACTTTATAAAAATACTTTTTACAGAGAATTGCAGAATCTTTTCCCAAAAAGAATTTTTTTCTCAAAAAATCTCATAATTGATAACAATGTCATCATTTAATTTATTCATCACTAAAATGAACCATTTTCATTTAACTAAATAGTTTAAAATATCATCAGAAGACAACTTTATTTTTATTTTTGCAGATACCATCAAAATTACAACAGGAATGATGTATATTTTGATTTTTATGAATTTATAGTTTATTTTGTTAACAGTTCCATGTCCCAAGCTGAATCCATTCTTTTATTTCATTTTTATCCAGAGTTATCATTAAGTAATAACAAAATTCCTCTTTAGTAAAAGAATCAAATTTTAAAGTCATAATAGGAACCTCCTCATTATGCCAACAAAAGTACAAGCAGGAATTGTAAAAATATTCATAAACGCAGGCTCAACAAAACATTCGCCCTGCAATTTAGTGTTGCGAATGGGGTTAATTTTTTTATCGAAAGAAATTATAATTACAAAAAGATATTTTTATCAAAAATATTTGTATATGTGTGTGGGTTCTTTTTGCATATTGTGTCTCCAGTATCTGTAATAAAAATTATAAAAATATTTCTGATATTTAAACAAGACATGCTAAGAACTAATAATTTTTATACTCATAAAGAACTTACAGCATGTTTAAATGTATGAATTCAGCCAATTTTTATTAATCATAGTGATTAATAAAAATTGGCTTATCATTTTTTTGGGTAAAACTGAGTAATACGGTCGAAGTTTGGCGATTTTTTGGATTTTTTTTCGGAAAGTACAAGTAAGGATTGAAATTCCTACGCTATATTCACAGCGAAATACAAAACGAATATAAAAGACAGTATTGAAATTCCGGCACTATATCTAAACCGGGTAAAACTGAGGTCTGACCGTAATACTCAGTTTAGCCTTTTTTTGTACTTCTTTGAAATAAAAGAAAATTTCAAATAATTATCAGTATTTTTGATTTTTGGTTAGTTGTATATATTATTTTTACTATTTATATATATGTTAAAAATATTATTTTTAAATATAGTTGAGATTTTTTTTAAAAATAAAAAATTAATTACGATAACTTTTTAAATTTTTTGATATGTATATTGTAATGTTCTTGGCATTCTCAAGTATATTTGTAGGCCAAGGTAACGTAGGGAAGAAAGGTGTCTATCTCGTGATCTGATGGTGATGGGTTCTAAACCTGATCAGGTGAAAATCTATGATGTTGAGATGGCCTATGAACTTTAAAAGTTCGGTAAGGTTCAATGTCTCGCTTTCTGGTTTAGCATGACATGAAAGCAAAAATGTCAGCTCACTTCACCATAATTCATAATGATGAAAATATTTGATTACATTTACTAGTTTCTCAAACAATAAATGTAGGCACCAAGAAACACATGGCAAAGAAACATATATTGATGATGATGATTTCTTTGAATTATGGAGTACTCAGAATTCTTATCTATCTATATTTATTCTCTCTCTCTCTCTCTCTCTCTCTCTCTCTCTCTCTCTCTCTCTCTCTCTCTCATATATATATATATATATATATATATATATATATATATATATATATATATATATATATATATATATATATATATATATATATATATATATATATATATATATATATATCCCAGACATGTAACATGAAAATAAACTTTATTTGTTATCAAATCAATTTTCCCATAGAATAGTCTCTTAGTTTGGTTAGGTTTTTAATGTCTTTTTACGAGCAGTAGGTTTAATTGTACTAGTATTTACAGTTTAAAGTTGGATACGACCTAATAAAAAACCGACAGCCAAAGTGTCAATCGAACCCAAGATTTAATGAACTCGGTAATCATTCAGCTCCTAGTTCGGCTAGTCGCTCTGGTGGTAACTGAACAGTCAGAGTTTTAGTTTTTATACGAATTCAGAGAATCTTATCTAAACTTAGACTAAGGTGCATATATTGCTTTGAAACTGATCTTAAACTGTAAATATCGATAAAATTATTTTTATCGGATAAGCCAAACAAAACTGAAAAAGTATTTTCTAGCCTGATGGCAAAATCGGCAATGTTTTAGCTTCCGTTAACATTAGGCTTAAGGGGCTTGTCATTTTGGAGCATTTTAATTTCTTTTAGGAAAATGATAAAAACTTTTCTCTTTTTTTATATTGTCTTCTGTATTGACTTATCTGATGAACAAGATAGATATGAAATGAAATAGATTTTCTTCAAACGTTTTGAAGTTCTTTATCAGGTATATTTATCACTTCAAAAATGCGTCCATTGAACGTGATTGTTTTAAAATGCTTAATAAATTTGATTTATCCATGAGAAATTGGCAGCCATAATATATTTAAATACAAGATGGTCAATAGGGTCGATTGAAATGAGCCTGATAAATACAGAAGAAGGAACAAAGTGGAAAATGTGAATTGCAGTCAGAAATTGAGTATTTGATTAAAAATGCCTGTAATGAATGTAGAAAAGTGAAGTAATATTCAGAAAAGTATTATTAATAAAACTTAAAACTTACTATAAATACATATATTATTTTTTATACAGGTAGTTTTATTTACAGTGTTTCATCATATTGCTTTCAAAATGGTTGTTTTTGTTTAAATGTATACCTACATTCCAACATAAAATTGGTACCCGTCTGTAGAAACGTGTGCATGAAGAAATGTCTTTGAATTTAAATTTAACAGTCCTTTTACTAATTCATGCTTGCTTGCTTGCAATTGGTTCAAAATGTGACTACATGCATTAATTGTTTACTCGTGCGAAGACAATGATGATCGAGTTATAAAGAAGCAAACCAAGTCACGCGTTCAAAGGAATAAAAAGGTGATAATGTCGACGTGCATTGTATTTATTTTGAATTAGATTCATATAAAATGGATCTACGTATTGTTAAGATACTTAGATCCATTTTATATGAATCAGTGTAACAATTGCACTGGTTTATTTAAATAAAAGTAACAAAGATTTTAGTATCGCTATTTACCGCTGTATTTTTAGAAAAATATTTTTTTCGCGCAACAGATTCTTAAAAATTTTTTCTGGTGAGTGGGAGTAGAAAGCAATGATAAAAGCATGGTGCTTGTGTTGGTTTAACATCTTAAAAATTGTTTTCAAGGATTTATTTGTTTCTCTCTCTGTTGATAAAATATATACATAACGACCTAGTTTAAGAACTTTTCTAACTTACAGTCACTAATAACTTTGGTGCTACATTAGCCAAAAAGTAGCAATTATTTTGCAAAATTTAATAAATGTATGATAAAATTTAGTGGTGACTTTTTGATTTATGAAAGTTTTAAATGGAATAATTTGCATAAATACTGATATATATATATATATATATATATATATATATATATATATATATATATATATATATATATATATATATATATATATATATATATATATATATATATATATATATATATATATATATATATATATATATTTGTAATGTTTTATATAAATTAACTCCATTTTAAATGTGTTAAATATATAATATTCCTTTAAATTTTGATTCAAAGTTATTTGCGAATTTGTTCTAATTAATTGAAGTATTTGAAAGAATAACATATTGTGTTAGTGTGGTGAAACTTTCTTTATTCAAATGATTTTGTCATTTATTTTACAAGAAAGTACAGACGACATATTTCGGCCTATAACGATTATTTATTAATTTATTCATATTTAAAAATGAAAATAACATTAAAGGCCTCCTTGAAGCAATTACAGACATGTAAAGGAATTTTGAGATAAAAATCTTTAGTGTGTTTTTCCTGATTGCTTAATTGTGTAATGAACCACATGTAAGGCAAAAATTTTACAACTGTATGATAAAATGTTTATTAAAAATATATACAGAGCTAAAAATGATGAAAATTATAAATTAGAGTATGTGAAAAGGGTCAGAGTTTGTTCTCGTATTTTTTATTGTGTCTGAAAGTCGCCAAGATCGGAGTGACAATGACAAGTATGACACAAAACAAGCAGCACGCTGCTATAATGTAAAACACCCCATTGTAAGAGCCAAGGTTTCCTCTAAAATGTCCTAGAAAATGAGGAGTATCATTACAATTTATTAACAACATAAGAAATAATTTTCTGTAATTATTTTACACTTCATAAATTTAACTATTTTACACTTTATGAATTTCTTGTAAAATCTACAATGCATTTTTGGATTTGCTTTATAAATAGTAGTGCAATAATGTTGTAGATATAAATGCAGTACATGTGCATTTCCGTAAATAAATTATGATATATAAGTTTTTTTTTAGTAAATAAAATTTTTTATTCTTATCATTCATTTTGACTAAAGTTCCAAAAATACATGAATTCTTATTTGATGAATTTTCTTTTAAATTCCTACTATTAGTTCACACTCTCCCAATATATATATTGTTCAAATTTTCAATCGCTAGTAAAACACTTTATATTCATCAATAAGTTCAAATTTTTAAAACTTGTAGAGGATGACACTTGATGTTAATACAGTTTTTACAAATATTAAATCATTAAAAATTTAATTAATTAATTTTAATTTTATATGAAGAAAAAATAATATTTTCTTTGTTGACCTAAGTAGGAATTGACAGTAAATATAATTACAATAAAATATTTCTTTATTGAGCTAAGTAGAAATTGACGGTACAGATGCCGTATTATCCAGGATTCTGAATTATGAATTTTTTTGGCGATGAAGAAAAGTTGCCAAAATCACGCATTGTGACGTAAGCGATGACGTAAATACTAGGATTGCCAAAATAGATTTTTCCGCACAATTTTTATTGATATCCATATCTTTGATGTAATAAAACCAAGTTAGCAGATACATAATAAAATCACCCAAAAATCACCAAACTCAGAATTTGGCATCCTGAATTATATGGCATCTGTGCCGAATTGACTTTAAAAATGCTTTTCATATATTATTTTCTTTTATAAAACTAAATCTCGCGAAAACTGTGGCTAAAACCAGCAATAACTCTTCAAGAATATAATCAATAATGCTTGTTGAGTAATTATTTCTCACTGTGTGAATCAATGCATTTGCTTGACAACTCATTCTGGGCAACTTAACAATCTAAGGGATGATGTAAGCCGTTTTAATATCCACTGTATAAATTGCATTCTGGCGACTAATGTGTCGTAAGACAGAAAACCAAGGAAAATCCCGAGTGTCCCAAGCAAAAAATAGGAATTTAGAAACACTAAATCTATCTCACACTGTCTAATAGCGACTGGAATTGGACCATAGAACTTTTGATCTGCGATGTCACTGCTCACATTGCTTTTGTTTATCATATCCGTTATCTTAAGAATTAAAAAAGTACCCAAAATGTTTTTTAAAAATATTCATTCATTTTTACAATAAATAAAAATTGCTAGAATATTTACACAATTCATAAACAATGTATTACATGTTCCATAAAACTGATTGGATCACTTATAAAATTAAAATGTAGCCTACTTAATGGATCAACTTAAGTTTTACATAGTGTTTTTAGCTAATACATACACTATTGAGCAAGAAATTCAAAGTTTAGAATATTAATTAAAGTAAAAATAAAATAAAAACTAAAATTTTTAAAAAAACGCTGAATTTTTAGATATTTTTAGTATAATAAGTGAAAAAGTATTTTGAATTACAAAAACAGGAAAGAAATTAGAAAAACATTTCAAATAACAATAAAATGAAACATTAAGAAAACAATGAAAATAATTAAAGAAATAGAAGTTAAAGTGGAAAATAAAATGAAAATTAAAAATTAGGTGAATCGTGAAGAAAGAAAACAAATGAGAAACGAAAGAAATTTCTCTAATCAACGGAACTAGGGACAAGGGGACAACGTTTTGCATTCATTTGTATAAAGATTCTAAGGAATAAATAAAAAACACAAATGAAGTGTTCCAACCTGGAACCAGGGGGTACGTGTACCTTCCTGGGGCTAGAGCAGCCACCAGGCGCGTCGGCAAGTGGTGGATAGCCGAATGTCCTGTAGGAATGACAGGATAGCCTTGAATATAGAATCAGAGGCCGCGAACCAGCTCCCGTAAACCCTGGTGTTATGCGATCCGTGCCTAGGGCTAATTGGCACCGTGGTATTGGTGTCTTAACGGAGCCTCTAGTTGCTTGGCGAACTTCTAGAGCAATTTGCCTTGCCCAGTAACTCAGGCAATGCTGGGTGGACTTATATTACCTGAGCGTTTTAATTGTTATCTTGTGGCTGAAAAGACACAAGAAGTAACAAACCTTTCTGCATTTGCAGGTGAAGCCTCTAAAGTAGACCTTGCTGAAAAAGACAAGGGAACTCAGAGGCAATCTTGTAAAGGGGCAGCAATGAATCCTTCACTTGAGGTAGGAATGACCTCCAAACCATCTTCTTCTGGTGAAAGTCAGGAAGCTATTCCTAGCATGACTGACTTTCTGACCAGATGGGACTGTTTCAGCAAGACCTTATCTGCTGAAAATGTCATGTGCAAGAGGAAACGGCAGAGCATATCATTTACGAATGTGAAGCTCTT
Source organism: Latrodectus hesperus (assembly GCA_037975125.1). NCBI lineage: Eukaryota > Metazoa > Arthropoda > Arachnida > Araneae > Theridiidae > Latrodectus > Latrodectus hesperus. The sequence goes on along the minus strand of JAJQOW010001686.1, from coordinate 11,584 downwards.
GCCATCCCTAGATTAACTTCTTTAGGCTTCATCCATACTAGAGAGTTACACCTAGACTCCATTAAAGGGTTATCGGACTTTATTAGTAAAGTGGGTGACCCGAGCAACTGGAACTAGGAAACATTGGGTTTGGAGTTAATGGTACAAATGCTGATAAAAGCAGAGGTGCCCAATGACATACAAACCCAATTTTAAGAAGAAGAAGAAGTGTTCCAATCCCCTTTGATAGAAAATTTGAAATTAATTAAAATTTGAAAGCAAAGATTAAAAGTATGAATGTTACTCATAGAAATTACAAAAATATAACCATATCTATAAGTATGAATGCTGTGACTTACTTTGTAAAATCACAATAAATTTATATATCTATTTATTTAAAAAAATGCGTTGAAATGAAAAACATTTTATATGGTTTTGCTCTTATTATTTAAAATTCACGCCAATTCTATGTAGTGTATATCAGTACATGGAAATGGTTGCTATTATTATGTAATCGGTAGTATCATAATAACTGAAAATATGTGCACTTTTGTTTATAATGATTATAGATTTGGAAAAATTCGAAATTCTTTTTCTTAACATGCAACCAGTGACTAAGTTGTGGTAAAGGAATATTAATTATTATCATTAATGTGAGAAACCGTGCGTATTAATAACCTGTGAATTAACAGCTGTACCCAGACCTGAGTTGTTGCCCTGAGAAGTGAGACCAGTTAGATCGAAGCAGTTGGGTGGAGTCTCCGTGATTTTGGAGCAGGGGCCAAACAGAAGACCCCCAATACTTAGCCTGCCATCTCCGGAGGTATCATTTCACTTGGAGGACATTGGGACCACTGTCAGTTTTAATATATCCCAGCCATCATTAACGAACACGACGAGTCTTTGGTTAAGCCGGGTTTTGAACATATTACCTTCTTATAATGAGAACGTTGTCCTAACCAACCAGACCCCTGCTGCCTTTCTATGAATTAACAATATGATTACACCTAAATAATATTCCTTGTAAATAGATAAGAAAGGAGGTCGTCATGAGATATCCTTACCTATTATAGGTGTTTTACACAGGCAGAGAAATGCGTAAAGGACGAATCTAGAAGCTAGCGCCATGGCTTGCTGGTGCTCTTCGATGAACTCGTGAATCATGCCCGGAAAAGTCGCCCCCAGTGATCCGGACACGCAGCCGAAGAGCAGGACGGCGATCATGAGGGAGACGTAACTGCCTGCGTACACCATGAAAACGCTGTCGGCAGACAGGATCAGAAGGCAGACTACGCAATAGTTGGCTCTGGTCATGTGACCGCGATCACTGATCCATGTTAATGATAGGTTTCCGACCATTTCCGCAAGAGGTAGGTACATTAGGAAATACAAAGACTTCGTCGGCGATATTCCCTTGTCTCGAGCGAAATCGATTAGAATTGTCCAGATGAGAGTCGTGATAAAAGCGTGCAGACTTTGTAGTGTCATCTGAACAAGAAATGTTGGATCTAGAAATAGGAGAAACAGTTCACGTCGACTATTTTTATTGGTTGTCTTTTCAGCACAGGCAGCTTCAGATGTTACAAGTTGGCAGTTTTCCTCACCGATTTTTGGCTTGTTATTCAAAACTTGTTCCTTTGGTTTGTCGCCCATTTCACTTTTCAATTTATGGATTAAAGTAGTGTTAGTGTTGAAATGATTCAACTTTATTCCTTCAGTTTTGCATACATTAAGATCATTGTTCTGAGATTTTGTGACATCACTCTCTTGGTGAATCGTCGTAAAGTTTAAACATAAAACTTGTTGTTTCGTGTTGATTGTCTCAACTGTAAAGGAAGGATTAGTAATTCCTTTCTTTTTGTCTGATCGAAGAGACACCTGTAAACTTTCTCTAAATTTGTTATCAATTATTCCTGCGTATGCCTTCCTTCCAGCTTCGAGTTGCTTAAGATTATCAGATACTGTGGCTACAGTTTGAGTATTATGAGAGTTTCGTAAGCTATCAGTAGTTATTTTACTGAGATTATTCTGTTTTTCTACTTTTAAATGGTATTCTTCATTTTTTGGATCTTTTAACAAAATTGCAAAAGGCACACTGTTTAAAAGAATTCCAGATAAGAGCAGGAACATCCCGGAATATCCATATTCTTTAATAAGGAATTCCACAACTTGTGGTATGATAACTGCTCCCAAGCAAGACCCTGTCAAATATGTGCCATTCACAAAATTGAAGTCTTTGTTGAAATGTTGCCTTAGAATTGTAGGTACGAGTGTAGATCCAAGACCGAATCCTATTCCTATAAAGAATAAAAATAAACAAAAAATGGTGAGATAGTTCATTTTTACTAATTTATATTTAAAATAATCTGCAGAATTAAAATGATGACAATATAATCTTAGATTCTGTAATTCATTTTTCTTTGATCATCTACAATAATAACGAATATAGTATTTTAAATAAATCTAATTATTTCTTTTTAAATTTTAAAAAGAATTTTTAAAGCATAAATATGACAAGTTACACTGTTTTGTGGCATTGTATCTTTCATTGTTTTATTAATTTTGTGTCAAGTTCTTTCAGGTTTATTTAAAAAAATTTGTTTCAAGAATATAATATAAATTTTATCCATTATGATTTTTATTTGTTATTTTTGCTAAAAACTATTGATATAAACATTAAATTTATTCAAGCATTTTCGTAAAAATTTTATAATTCAATTTAATTATTAAAATAGAAATAATGGTTAAAATTATTTTTAAATGTTGATTCTGTTTTTTTGTCAAATGTTATGAGAAAAAGTAAATTATTTTAAATTTCATTTAACTATAGAATCAGTTGTAATGAAATAATAATAAATATTCCGAAATTGGAGGAAGAAAATCTGTATATATTTATAAAAAAAACATGTAGTCTGATATCATTTCAATTATGATTATAAATTGCTAACAATTTTAATTCTGATTATTAATTTCTTTATGACTGAATCATTTTATTATTCCAAATTAAAAATTCTTTTTTAATTAAATTTCATCTTGTGATAGTCATTGACATTTAAAGGATAATTTCAACCAACAACGAATGCTTTAATTATTTATGAAAAAAATTATGAAATTTTCTTTTGTAAAACATAAAAAATTTATAACTTTAAATTTTAGGCGATGCTTTTTCAAAATTCAAAATTATGTTTGGTTAATTAGTGTATCTGCACAATTCATACTATTCGCTAGGAAATTATTTTTATCTAAGCTCACAAATATCTGCTGCTTTAAATTAAATGTAACATTAACTAATACGTGGAAAAAATGAAATAGATTTTTAAGCAAATGATTCATCAGTATCTAATAGCATCTTGTTGTTGTAAAATTAGTATTTCTTATTTAACTGAGCAATAAATTCTCTCGATATTGTGATTTAATGTAGAACAATATTAAAAATTTAAAACAAAAGTTGTTTGGCGTTTTCCATTAATAACTTCATATAATTTTTTACTCAGATAACTAAATATTGTTTAATTTATATGCGTATGAAAATTATAATTTATTCATCAAATTATTGCCATAATATTAAAAACATAAATTATAGCAACGCGCCACAAATTTAAATTCGTTTAATAAGATGTATACTCATAAATTATTGGAAATATTGTAAATGCATATTTATTAATCTACATAACCTTGTGATTTTTTACAACATATGATTATTAAATTCATATTTTTTGTTGTCTACGATTTTATTCCAGGCCTTATAAAATAATTTAAAATAAACGGAATAAATAATATTGCAAGTTGCAATTCTGTCTGTGACGATACTTTTTGAAAGTATTTTAACAATGAACTTAAATTTTAGCTGTATATAACTATGCATACCATAAATGAAGCCAAGGTAAATGACCACTGTGTTTATATTTTCTGCAAAAAAGCAAGCGCCCACTCCCACTGTAGCTAAAATACTTCCTAACAATGTTATTGTACGTAATCCAAATACTTGACCTAAATATCCAGTGAAAGGTCCTGTAAGATAAAAAGAACTTTACTTGAAAAATTTTAAAAACATTTTTCTTACGTATAAGTAGAAACATATCCATAAACAAACATTAAGATGCTGAATAGACAAACATGGAGATGGGCAGTAGAAACATAGACAAACATTAAATATTGAGTAGTAACATAGACAAACATTAAGATGTTGAATAGAAACAGAGAAACATTAAGACGTTGAGAGAAAAGTTAAAAAGCAAGCGAGACAAATCATTGACTTTCATTAACATATGAAGAACTGACAAAAATTGCAGTTTGTCAAATTTTTAAGGTTTTAAAAATTGTCCTTTTTTAAGACTATTCAATGAAATTTCAAATGCAATCTGTAAGCATAAACTTCTTGACCTCAATATCTAATTTTATTATATTACCAAATTTCCTGCACAAATTAAATTCAATATGAGAGACTATATTGTGCAAATGCATGTGCGTTCTACAATTGTGAATCTTTTGAGGAAATTGAGTGAATTATATAAGTTCTGTGATGAATTACAGAAAAGAAGCAACAAAATACTTTATTATTTTCAATCATCAGTTTATTTCAAACTCACATTATGTAAGCAATGTGTGGAAATTCAATGGTTTTCAAAGAATGAATTTCACAAAGTAAGGTAAATTATTTGCATTTATGAGACATAAAAACTGAATTAGTACATAAAAACCGATTGCCTAAAAACAGCCAGAATTCGTGATATAATTTACAAATATTTTTACACAGATGTCATTTGATGCAATTTATTTCATTTATAAAATTGCTACTTCAGTGGGAACGATTAACGATAAACAACGCTTTAAAAAGACAATTTAAAATCAGTTTTCGCAATTGAAAATTTTGGGTCATAGACCTTATGAACAGATAATCTCGTTAAATAGCCTTAAAAGTGGTTAAAAAATAAATGATTATGAGACTGCTAATATTCTTAACGAATTCTTTCAAAAATACCCAACCATTACAGGCATTTCTTTCCAAAAATATGAGTGATTTTTAATGAAGTCTTATTTTATAGAAATTAAAAGCTTGTATTTTCATAAGATTCAACTCTATTGTATTAGTGTATATAGTATTATAACCGAGAATAAGAATTTTAAATAACAAACACATATAAGTGAAATAAAAAAAATCTGATTTATATAATTTAACTTTAACCAAAAAAATTTTAATTAAAATATATTTTTACTATCAATATTTTAAAAATAAATCTATATGTTTTTGAGAGATTTAAAGCGGAGTAGTTCCAAAAAGCCTAACATTGCAACCATAGGTCTATTGCTAAAAAAAAAATCCCTTCTTTGAAGAGACCAACGACTGAAGTAAACTTCAGCAGACATTTAACAAGGATGTCTTGCAGCATCCAAGGTTCAATTTAATGCTGGTCCATGTGTTCAAATCTATGTGAGAAAAAAGTTTCACATTCCCATACAATATGTAATAAAGTTCCCTCCACATATTGACAACCCCTGCAAGTAAGATCATCTGATACTCCTATTATGGTGTATTCCTGTAAGAAGACCCATTGTTTTCTTTAAACAGCTTCTAAAGCCCGCCACACACGATAGGATTTTTCCGTGGAAAACTGGCATTTTGAACAAGTTGTACCGTGTGTGGGGAAGTTTGACAGGCTTAAGAAGATTCAAACAAGCTCTGATTTTTCTTTTTTCCGTGGAAAACTGGTATTTTGAACAAGTTGTACCGTGTGGGGAAGTTGGACAGGCTCAAGAAGATTCAAAAAGGCTCTGATTTTTCTTTCAATAGGGGTTAGTTACAGGAATAAGCAATTGCTTCCCGTTGTCGCGTGTCTGTCTCACAGGGTTGCAAATTATTTCTTGGCGACACGTAGGAAAATTAATATTTGAAATTTCTCATTTACTGAAACTTAGATTCACGTTTTACAACACGTCACTAACATTAGATCCCTTTTTTAAAAATGTCCATGAAGCAAATATTGCTTTTTTAAAAGTGTCCATGAAGCAATTATTGAAGTCTATAAGGATGAGCCTTGTTTAAGGCAAATAATGAGTGTCGACTACACAAATAAAATAAAAACAAAGTTAGCTTACGAAAAATTATTAGAAATATACAAAAAGATAGATGAAAAGGCTTCAATTAACGAAGTAAAGGAAAAAATTAATTCCCTCCGTAGTACCTATAAAAGAGAAAAATCAATGAATCGAAAAAAAGTGGTGTAAGCATGGAGGATGCATATGTGTGCCGACTTTATGGTACCTTGAATGTATATCATTTCTAGACGAAACTGCAATTCCATGTGCAATTTTGTTGAGAATGGTGATGAAATAAGTTAAATAATTTATTTTGTAAAATTATTCTCTATCTGAATGAATATATATAATTACGCATTTAACGTAAAATATAACTACGAAATTTTATAATAAGCTTCATTAGAAAACAATATATTTTTTATTTCAGAATGCTTACAAATCTTCAAAATGAACATTTTTAAATTTTAATTTTCTATATTTTTAAATATGAATTAAGTTTAAACAATAATATAAAGGTATTAGTTGAGATTATTTTGTTGTTTTCCTTGAATATTCTTTGCACAATGAAACAAAAATAAAATTAAATAATTAAAAATAATAAATTGATTAATAATAATAAAAGAAAATTATTTACCTTTAAGTGAAATTGAAATTAAATGCACTTTCAGTTATGATTTATCTTTAAGTAAATGTTAATTTGTTTCCATTTTATTTAAAAATTATCTAAGAAAATATACAACATATGACTTTAAGAATTTCTTTACTCGATAGATAAACTTTTTGATGTACTAATGTGGCTCTTTAATTAATACCGCTTGTCAGAAAGCGCTAAGTTGCCTTTAATGGCTCATGACAACTTAAAGATGAGCGCATGGATGTATCTTTTCTTATAATGAAAGATGTTACCTTATCCAACAACGTTGCGTACAATTTTTTATTCATCCTCATGTAATTAAAGAAATCTTTATCTTCCGAATGTATTTCTGTAATCAAATTTAGGTGTGAAAGAGTTTCACGCTGGAGCAGCCAATTTATTTTCCCATTTCTTTTTTTATTGTTTGTTTTCTTTTCACCATCATCACAGTCCAAAGCAACAGCCAATAATACTTCTGTGCCTAATTTACCCATGTTACTTAACTTACTATTATAAAATTTAATGGCAGACGTTACAAGCAGACAAATGAGTACAACAATAAAATTTAAAAAGACACATAAATACGTCAAATCATAAAAGTGACTGAAAAACTCTTTTAAATGATTGAAATTTTTGGCGATTTACGATTTCCATTTACAAGGCACACTTTTAAGCCAAAAGCAATAAATGTTGAAAAATGGCACCCTTAAAAATAACTTCCCACTCCAGATGTGCCTCCCCTTTGTGGTCAGCAGAATTTGAAGGAAGTGTGAGCTTTTCTACCCCCTTCAACAAATCCAAGAAGAAAAATCCTATCGTGTGCGGCGGGCTGAAGCTTTAATAACTCTTTTTGTGCCTTTGACATGTACTACTTAATAGTCTTGCTTGTCTTTGATCACTGTCATTATACCAGTTCAAAAACTGTTGTTAACTGAAGAGCTCAAAAACAGTTCTTTTGTAATGGTCCAGGACCAAAATATCGGTTGTTGAACCAGCCTTTGCCAACTCATGAGCTGACTCATTACCAGGAACACCAGAGTGTATTAAAATACAGTGTTTATATGATAACATAAATATTTTAAGTTTTATTCTGTCAATTACGTTAAATTATCTTTGTATAATTTTATGCTTATATATAATGCTTATATAATTTTATGCTTATATTTTGTTTTTACATAATGCATTTCCATAATCAAACTCTGCTTAACTGTTACCACAACAATTACAAAATCATCGCTTACATTAAATGTACAACTTTCATTCTCTAATATATAACTTTCATATGTATATTGTCTATTTGATTGCGTGATTCAAAAATTTAATTGTATTTTTGAAGTTTTCGGAATAAATATTTTTTTTAGAAAAGGATATTTTCTTAAGATATTTTACAATGAAAATATATAAATATTTAAAGTAAGCAAAAGCGAAACAAATTTCAAATAAATCTAACTATTCAAAAATCATAATGCATGTTATTGATCAAATACAGTAGAGTTCCAATCATCAGAACTCTATTTATCCGAATAGCTGATTGTCCGAATTTCAGGAAAATAAATTGTACTGAAGAAGAGACTGAAAATGAGAAAACAGAAAAAGCTTAAGAAATGAGAAGGGAGAAGCTGAGAATGAGAGAGAGAGACAGAGAGGGATGTGTCACTTGAGAAATTCTAAAACTATCTTTTGAAAACTCCTAGATGTTCATAAGTCAGTGCTGAACTTACTGGATAATGAATTATGAGTCAGATCCCTTATTTCAAATTACAAACAATGATTAACATATTGAAAGTTTTTTTCAATAAGTTAATCAGTCTTTGAAAGAAGATGACCTTAAACAAGGCTAGTGAAGCTTTTGGCGTTTTTGAAACTCATTATAAAATGGATGGAGCATCGGCCCGAGTGGGACCACATGCAAATTTTCACTGTCAGTGAAACAGCTTACTCTGGCCGAGATATTCAGCAATCAATGGCTTTCATTTACAGCAATATCCATACATACTGCATTAATATACAGTTTTCATAAGTACCTTAATATGTAAAAGTGCTGCCTTTTCATTTAATTACAACGTACATTTTCAAAGTATAATAATTACTTAAAAACGAACATTTTTTCGAAAAAATTCAATGATCCCAATGGGATCCGGTCCCGATGGATGAGTGCAATATTGTGCAATGTTTATAGTGATTGCGTAGAATCTATCAGTACAAAATCAGTTACGTAATAAGTATAATTTTACGAATACAATATTTTCGTAAATTACTAAATAATAAAATTATTTACGCATTTAAGATAAGCAAAATTAAAACTAAAAAAATTAATTGCGTCATGATATTTAAAATGATCATACTTGAATAATGAAATTTTATCATATTGATTGCTTGTAATCTACAGGATTTTGTAATAAAAATCTTAGAAAATAAAATAGAATAGAAATATACAAATGCATAATAAATATAAAAAACAAATCTTAATGTTTAAAATAATTATACATATTATAGATTTAATCATATCAAATACAGTTATTGGTATGGTTGCGTGGAATTGTTTCATTTCGTCATACATAAGGGATTTTGCAATGAGATTTTAGAAATAATATTTTTTTAATATCACATAGAGGAGACAGTTAAGTATTTAAAATAAGCAAAAGTATATAAACAAAAAGTTAAATAAGCTGAAATATTTAAAATGATCCTACCTGTTATAGACCTAAGCATGCCAAACACAATAATTGGTATGGTTGCGTGTAATCTGTCCGTTTCATAGTGATCAATAAGTATGATGAAAAGTAATCCGGCGATTCGCATGGGAATCGGCAGCAAAAAGCCGATGACGCTGCAGGCAAAAGCGGCGACCCAGCTCGTGCAACTATTGTAGCCTTTTGAGCGCATCTTTTATTCTGCAAATGTAATTCAAGAAATGAAAATAAAACAAGAATTCACGAAAGTGGCTATTAAAGTCAAGACATAAATTTCATTTCATGTATAAAAGAGGACAATGTTATACTATGATACAAAGTAAGCTCGATTTACTAAGTATGATTTTACGTTTAACCATTAGAAAATAGCTACTTATTTAAAACTTTGATTAAATATTAGTAATTTACAAGTAGTATAAAAAATGATGTAGTAAAATATAGTGAAGGGATATTTAAACAATATCAACATGCTTATTTTTTGGAATATGAAGCATAAAATTTTCATTTTAATTAAAAAAAAGAAATATATAAATACTGTTATTATTTTTATGATAACTTCCGACGTTTAACATTGAAAACATCAACTATATTACATTAGAATGTATTTGAATTTGGTAAAGACAAATTTGTCAAAAAAAAAAAATCGTCGGAAGTTATCATAAAAATAGTAACAGTGTTTATATATTTTATTTTTTTTAATTAAAATGGTAATTTTATGCTTCATTCAAATTTATAATAAAATACGCGATACATGCTTATCAACAAATTATGTAATTGGGTAACGGCATTTTTAATTATTTGCTATAATAACTTAATAAATAAATCGAATAGTAATCAATATTTTAATCGAACATATATATATATATATATATATATATATATATATATATATATATATATATATATATATATATATATATATATATATATATATATATATATATATATATATATATATATATATATATATATATATATATATATATATATATATATATATATATATATATATATATATATATATATATATATATATATATATATATATATATATATATATATATATATATATATATATATATATATATATATATATATATATATATATATATATATATATATATATATATATATATATATATATATATATATATATATATATATATATATATATATATATATATATACACATTTTCTCATAACCAAAGTAGCAATTGAATTAAAGAAAATGCCTTTAATTTGATTTTAATGAAGATAATTGCAGAAAATTGTCAGGACAACTTACTATTTGCAATATCATATATCCAACAAATGATTCTGTATTGTAAAAATTTCAAATTGGCCATTTTTAATGTTTGTCATAAATGAAATAAGATTACGGTCTATTCACATTAATTTATCACCTTTGTGAAGAATATTTAAAAATTAAACTGCTAAGACTTGTGACAAATCATTGTTTTACATTTTGTTCGTGAATAATTTAAGCTAGTTATTGTCATCAACAAAGGAGCACCATTTCTGCATTTGATGCAGGAACAAGTGCAAACTGCCAAATCTTGATCAAAAATGTTCGCATGAAACGATAAAAAATTACAATAAATAACCAGGTGTAAGACCGCACTTGGATTTCCTATCCTACGTTAGTTACAATGGCTATAAAAATTCGCTTTTGTAATTGAAACTAAAAGTAGCTGTTTACATAAATATTTAATGTCTAGCCGTGAACGTAGCTATAGAGGATTGGCAAATGAATGACGAAAAGTATAAACTTTCGAAGCAAATAACAAGAGCATTGTATCTTTAAAGAGAAAATTTATTTTTTAAACTATTTCAGAATGTCCACGATGGAACCATATTATTATGAAATTTACTTGCTTAATGTAATATTGATAATTTGGTCTTCGTCTGAAAATGTGATTATAAATAATAATTTTACAAAACTTTTACATAAATTATATTCTCATTATATAAAAAATTATATTCATAAAGCTGTATGCAGTGTAAAAAGTAAGATTTAAATTTAAATTTGAAAGATGATAAATTCAAGCCACTGCAACCCTGTGGTTAATGTACTGACCTCCCATTGGTTAGAGCCGGGGTTTGATCCCCAGAGAAGCTTTTGAAGGCCAGTGTGTCGATAAACTCAGTACCAAGCAAGTTTGGGAACTAAGCACTCGGGGTTTCGCGTTGGGCTGATCACCTGACCGGAACATAAGCTTCGCACCAGAGGGAATGAATGAAT
>JAJQOW010001685.1:0-37318 GCA_037975125.1 Latrodectus hesperus | reverse complement strand
ATGCAGAATTGTTAACGAAATGTTGTTTTGATGATAAAATAATGAAGATGAAACATAAAATAAAACATAATAATTGAAATATAGCTAAATTTTTATTGTTAAATATTATTATGAATATCTTGATGAAATAATATGATTAAAGTTCATTAACCAATAAATCTTAATTTATAAAACTAATTTTTTCAAGGAGAATAAGAGGAACAATTAATTTATATTAATTGACGAATTGACATAACTTATAATAAAAACAATTATCATTTTTTGGACAATGATCATTTTAAATGTTAATATCAAAAGGAAAGTAGATTTAAAATAAACATTTATAGGCCATACAGATCAATTAAAGAATTAGGGATTTTTAAATTAACAGCCTTTTACTCAGATGTTTACTCAAATTAACTCAGATGTTTCCATTCTATACTTTTAGTATAGAACATTCATGATTTTATTTTTTATATAAATAAAATATACAAAATCATGGTAAAATGCAATAATAAAAATCAAAGACTAATGACTTTATGAACAAAATGCCTTAATCATGACAAATGTACCAAAAATTAATGTGTAAATTTTGAATACTTAGTACACATACATTACCAATATAATATTAATATAGTTTCTTTGAAATGTTTTAAATCAAAAACATAAATCCTGTAAAAAATTTAATAAAATAGCATGAAAAACATTTACAAAATTCACATATAACGTACTTGCAAGGCACTGGACCTAAAGTTTTGAAATTACTTAAAAATATTTTTTTAATTATTTGAATACCATATTCACTTTTCAATTTACCATCTAATTTGAAACATTCAGTTTTAGCTGTTACTAGAGTAGAAAAATAAAAATTCTTTTCATGTAAATCAAACAAAATACCAAATGATAATTTTATTCATAAAGTTCCAAAATTTAGCATGATGAAAACCATGGAAATATTATACAAGGAAAAACAGGTCTTGGCAAGAAATTATTAAAAGTTATAAGATGGTTATATATAAAATGAAGCAAATAATTATAAATTATTTTTTTAGATTCTATTTAACAATTCTAAAACCTTAGCAAATATATTAAATATTAAAGTTTCCTGAATTCTTTCATTTTACATAACTTAAATGTTCATTTAATAAAGAAATTTTAGGTAATACTGCACTAACTATTCATTTTCATAACAGTTAAATTTCTTATATACAATGGTCTCTTGCAAAATTAAAATGTGAAATTTATTCATCATTTAAAGATTCACTATTGGTATATATTTACAAGGGAAAATTTACAAATTTTTAATGAAAACTACCAAAATATATGGTATTTAGTTTCTATGGATACATTATAAGGCAATAAAAATTTATAAAAGAAAAAAGGAAAATTACTAAAAATTTAAATTAAAAAGATTATGTTAAAAAAGTAAAATTAATCACCACAGAAACAAACAGCAACTGCAGAATACTTGCAACTATTTCTGTCAATGATATAGACAAAACAGGAAAATAGATTCAAAGCATTAAGAAAAAAAATTATATCCTACATGAACAGATAACTTATCTTATCTATTGCCAGATAACATACCTAATATATGATCAGATAACATACCTTATGAGTAACATATTAGTAAAACATACTTTGCATAAGCATTTACTATATCTTAAAGACTGTGTTATTGAAACTAAATTAATAATGAGAATAAAAATAAGTTATATTTTTATTCTCATTATTAATGACATGCATTCGCATTACTCAATAAAAACAATCATTCCTTACATGTTAAGCTTTAATGATAGTTCAACATCAAAAAATGATCTTTCTTTATAAGCATATAACAATTAAACATTTAATAACTATTTATAATTAGTTGAGCTTGGAGGTGAAAGCAATATAAGAAGTAAGTAACTGAATCCTAGAAATATTGTTTAAAAATATTTAATTTGAAATCATCTAAAAAAACAATTTAAATTGGTGCAAATTATGTATTATATTTTTCTGCAACTTACTTTTCTGACATTTTATAAAATGTCAATTTTCTGAAATTTTTATATAAATTATTCTTTTATTTTCTATATGAATTATATTGAACTTATTTTAAAATTGCAATTTACAGTTTTGCATGTTACTCATTCAAGCATGCATAGACACACAAATTATATATATATATATATATTGAATACCATAATTTAACAAAATACTTATATTTTATAAATAAAAACTTTTAATCTTGTAATGCAAAGAAAAAATTTAGACTTTACATCATAAATAAAAATTTATAATGTAAAGTAAGTAATTTTTTCTCCACTAGAATCAAAAGAAATGTTAATTCTATAATTATTTTTCTTTCTTTCTTTTTTTTTTTTTTTTTTTTTTTTGAAAGCTTAAATAAGTAAAGAAAAAAAAACTTTTGATTTAAGCAAATAGTAACTCTTTTTATGAAATTTTATTTAAGGTAATTCACTATTTACTATGGCTAGCATACATAAAGAATAAAAATATTGAAAAATAATTCAAATAATCAAAGTTCTATTTTTACAGGACACATATCTTCATTGACTATATTTTAACATGTTACACAACTCAAATAATAAGTTAAAATGCAATTAATCGAAAATTTGTGTTAAATATTCCTAGAATAATTGTGTTTTGATTAAAACATGTTTAAAATATTATCTCCCTTGGGATGTCATTCTTTTACTACAGTAGATACTCACTTTTACAAATGATGCTTTTCTTCTAGTATCACTACTGAATTTAAGAAACTCATATGACATTTACATGATTGCTAACAGTTCTATGGATACAGTACTGGAATGTTAGATACCAATGTAAACTGATTTGTATATGTACTAAATAAACAAACTTAAGTTTTTAAAGAGAAAAGTGCAAAAATACAGCATGAATAGAGGTTAAAACTAAAATATTTGAATTATGTGACTTTATTGTTAATGAGATCATATTTACAAAAAAAATGAAATTTAAGAAAAAACAAAATTTTTTTACATATATTATTAAATTAAATTTGTTACATATATAAAATATTACAGTGTATAATGAATATCAGATGAGTTAGGTAAAAATGTATTCAAACTGCATTTATGTTCTAATAAAGTTGCAAATTTCATGAAATAAATAATCAGCACACATCTTGTAATTTTAATTAAGAAATCATAACTTTTTTCCTCAGAAACCAATTTAAGTATTATACAAATATTTTACCACTAATACAGAAGAATAAAGCATAGAGCTAGACTCTGGTTTTTGCATTCTTATTTCAATGTATTCACATGTTTCTATATCATAAAATATCATGACATTCATTATAAAACATCATGTTAAAAAATGAGCCCTTCCTTCATTTGCTTTTTCATATTCTTTATTCAAGTTTCTTTTCACCAAATGTCAAACTCTATCATATTCTGCTTTTATGAGCAAATGGTTGCCAAAACAGTTGAAATTGTATATTTTATTAAAGGAATAGTCTTTAGGACAAGAGCTACTATGCAGAAAAATATTGTTGATATCCTTTCTCAAACAGAAAATATTGTTAATATCCCTGCCCAAACAGAGTAAAACAAACCTTTGACTTTTCAATAATTTCCTTTAGAAATAATGCATCATGATAAAATTCTGACAGATTTGGCGACCTTTTGCGCTTGACGAACTGTCTGTAATACTCGGTTTAGCCATAATATTTTTTTATTCATAATATGGAAAACATTGTTTCTAGAGATCTAACATTTTTGTATAATATCATTACAACTTTACATACACAATGCTATTTTAAAGATATTTTCTTTACGAGGCAATCTCTTTTTGGTCACGTATCTCCACAAATTTGCTAAGCAGATCACTTGAAAATTGAGATGTTTTAACAAATCTAAGACATCAATAAGTAAACTAAATTTAAAGAAAATCCAAGTCAATTATGTTACTCTCATTATATGAATCTGCTTGTATTAACAAAAAGATATTTTATTTTTGCTGATAAAGTAATACTAAAGATCTTGCCTAAAATTAGTTTTAAAAATATGTTTGTATTTTCCATAAAATTTCAGTCTTAAAACCAAGACCCATTATTGGTAGGCATACAAAAGAAATATTTTTCGAAACTTAAGCTAAAAGTAAGTACAATTTTCAGTAATCAGTGTGCTGACAGTATACTATACAATTGATACATCAAATAAATCACAATCAAAATGTTGTTTTCTGTAAGGCAATATGATTTAAGGGTTATTTTTTGGAATAACGTTTTTGCAAAGGAAATATAAATAAGTTAGTTAAATTTTAACATGAAATATTCCTATTTACTTACTACAAGTTATCTATTCTAACACAACAAATTATTTACTACAAATTATCTATTCTTATTAAAAAGATATTCTTAGTTTTTCATTAAATCAAGTGAAAAAATATAGAACTAAAAAAATTAATTGCTTAAGTTTAGCTTTTCAAATGAAAATGTAATAATTCTTATTATTAATTAATTATTAAATAATTCTTTATCTTAATTCAATTATAAAACTTACTTTTTGAGGCAGGACTTTTAGAATAATTATTAACTGATTCGGAGAAATTGCTCTTTGGTGAATTTTCTTCTAAATAGACAAAAATTTCATTGTTCCTAGTTACTGCTTGTAATCCAGGAATAGTCTCAAGACATTCTTTTAATGATGGAAAACCCCAATCTTTAAATTTAAATTCTCTATTATAATATTTACGAAATGATTCCAAGAAGTTACTCAATTTAAGACCCTCGTGAAAATGCTGGAATAAGCGAATCACACACTGATCTACTCCAGCAGGGAGTTCTTTCTTCAAAAAAATAGTTGTTTCCTTTAGTGGCTTCTGAAAACGAGGAGGAACATTTTTTGGTGGTTCAAACTTTGGCACATAGCTTCTTTGATAAGACACAGACTGTGTAAATGATCTCTTGGGAGCTCTAAAGGTAGGTTTATGTTTGGAGGCTTTTTGCTTTGTAACCATTTTTTGAATGTGTTTGACAGAGATGTCAGCAATACCTATCTAAAGATAATCACCGGGTACCGGGGAATTGTACACAGCAACAGCATCTGGCATGCACCGTAGAAATGTTATATCATCTTTAAAATTGAATTCTTTTGAAGGCAGTGGCCTGCCAATAAGATTTCTGTACTCTTTTTTAAATTCAGAGAAAGAGCATCCTTTCTGATATGTTATAAGAACACTTCATATCTCCTTTTTAACTTCTTCAAACTGCAAATCGCACATCTCGCCTACAATTTATAAAAATATATTAATATAGAATTTAAAACTTAATCTAAAAAATCTTACTTATACTTATCATAATCTAAAAAAACTCCCAATTAAAATTTTCTCCCGCCAATTTTTTATAGTCTTACACATATATTTAATTTTCACTACTCAATCGGGAATAACATGGTCATGAAGTACTGTAAAACGACATAAATTTCGCAAATGATTGGCAATTTATTAAAATAAATCCCATAATACAAATGTTGTTCATAATTCAAATTTTATTTGATTTATTTGCAAATTATTGGAAATAGTAAAATTAACGAAAAAGATATTAATAAATTGCTCTTGATTAACTACAATTATATGTAAGAATAGTGATATAAAAATAAGTCGTATAACTAAAATGGTTTAAAGGTAAAAAAATTGAATTAGAACTTATTTTAAAATAATTTTAGTCAAATTTTTTAATATCTTTTATGTTCGATCATAAAACTTTTGACAAATATTACCTTTCACAATTAAACTTTTAAGCAATAAAATTATATTGTACGGGTATCAATATTCAAATTTCGTTCTTCAACATATAAAAATAAGTTCTTTTTAAATATATAAATTTATAAATATATAAATCTATATATCAAAAATATATAAATCACGAAATATATAAATCTTTTTAAAAAAAGATTTATATATTTCGTGCTAGAGGAACTAAAACACTGTTTGGCACAATTGTAATTCCAAGGTTCACCCTGTGAAATATTTAACAGAATAACAATTGTATCTCTCTGATGAAAAAAAGAGAAAAAACAATGCAGAAAACTGAACCAGCATTTGAATTTTGAATACATACAGCTAATATAAACTGTTTCATTAAAACAAAGATGTTACTAAACCAAAAATTAAAATTATTAAAAATAAAATTATGTATAAAATTAAAGAAAGAGCAGAGAAAAAGACAAGTATTCCCTAACTGTACTTAATTTCACTACTCAAAATACTAAAGACACTGCATACTAGGCAGTCTAATACCATAAGAGTGGTAAAAAGCATTTTAATAACAGCATGAATTCCCTGGTACATCATTTCGCATTGACTCTTGATCAGACCATAATCCTGCATGAAAAGGAAAAAAACTTCAAAAAATTTTAAATATCCATCAAGACAGACATGCATGCTGAAAGCAGAATACACAGAATGCTTACGTCTTATTTAACATGAAAAGTAAAATATCGCATTTATTTCATGCATAAATGTCAGTACATGTAAGTTGTTAATGCTTGCCCCTAAAACACCTTCTAAAATAACCAAAATTACATTACATCCCTGCATGTTTTTTTTTTAATACTGTAATCAAATTTTCACAAGTTTCAATAAACAAAGTACTTGATTCCCAATTAAATATATTAAAAATAAATTACTATAGGAAAATATGTGTTTAGTTTGAAATTTATGAAATATGCAAATGAAGTAATATAATATTAAAAATCTTATATAGTCACCATTACAAGTTTTAGATTTTAATTAGCTATAGGAAAGTTTAACGAAAAAGAGTTAAAATTCTTACCATTACTTAACCCTTTAGCGGTTAGGGAAAGTAGCAGTTTTCGCTTACTTAATTCGCGCTGTACTGCGACTAAACAGCAGTCGAAATTCGCAGCTGTTTTCCTCCGCCGTTCTTCCGAAAATGTCACCCTTCTGTGGCGATGGGGTGGATGGATAGCTCACCTCGCGCGTTTTATAAAATTCTTAAAGTACTTTTAATACATAAATACCAGTTTTTAAGTACTTTAAAATAATTAATAAATGATAATTTGTAAATAGTAAATTATAAATGATAATAACCAATTTTATAAATAATAATCATTAAATATAAATACAAGTTTATACAAATATTAAATTGAAAAGTCTAAATAAATACAACTAATGTAAAACACTAATGTTGATATATTATGAACAAAGTCGCCATCAGATTCAAAACTAGATAAGCTTTCTGTATCACAATCATAATCATCGTCATAATCAATATCATATAACTTTCGCTTTTGAGCCATTTTTCTTTACAAACACTCAAAATACCACGCCAAAATGGCTATATAAACAACAAGGTAAAAATATAAACAACTTCAATCATTATGAAAAGAAATTCATGGAACCCTACTGCCAACTGTAGACAGTAAAACTAACTAAATTTGCGAGTCGGATTCGTTTGTAACATTATCAATGCAAAATAATATTGGCGAACGAGCTCAGCTCGTCAGCGCGCATTGGGGGAAAATTTAACTACGCGAGCAGAACTCGTTTCTAACCTTTTCGGTCGAAAACACGCTGCCGAGCGGAACTCGTTTGCGCGCATTATGAAGCACGATTCGATTGCGAGCTCAGCTCGTTCATAACCATCAAAGGGTTAAATGATCATCAAAAGGATGTTTAGGTAAAGTTTGGAAATTGGAATTGTTTCGCTGAACGTCTTCAACAAATCCTTTAATTGAAATAAATAACAGAAAAAAAAATTCCTTAAAAATATAAAAAAAAGGAGTAAATTTCATAACACTTTACATTGTATATCTTTAATTTTAAGAAAAAAAGGAGAAACCTGTAAAATTTTAATAATTAATTTATGCCAGCAATTCCTACCATATAATATGAATTATCCAAAAATGTATTAGACTAAGCAGGAGTACATGAAAATAAAATCAGTTCTAATGACTGACACTAAAATAAATAATGTATATAAGAGAAAATATGAAAACAAATATTTTTTCTTTGCAATATAGAAAAGAATAAATCAGAAAAAATAGAAAAGGTCAAGAGTAGTTAGATTAAATTATGATATATTATTATGAATATACTGAAATAGTTTCTTACTACTAAGCAAAAAGTTATCTTTTGAAGCAGCTTTAGAAATATTCTGAGAAGGAAGATCACAAGTTGAAGTCTTTTCAGCAGATACTATAAAAAATGAAATAAATAAATATTAAATCCATGCATTAAAAAGATATTCCAATGTAATAATAATTTATATAATGTTAGTACATATTAGTTTTGAAATTCTAAAACCAAATAAGAATTACAAATCACATCAAAAATTAATTCTACTATTGAAAATATTACTGCTCAAAAATAAGGTAAAATACATGTAAATAGGAAAAAAACAATATGTTTTTTAATATTAAGAGTAAGTGTGGTTTAAGAATATAATCAGGTATCGGGGATGAAAAATCAGGAATCAAGATTTAGTTTATCAAATTACTCCAAAACTTACCCTTTTTATTGAAATCCCTATCAAAATAATCACTCTTTGTGTTCAAATTTGAAATTTCAATTCCATTTGAGGACTGATTTGTTAACAAGTGATCTGTAGATCCTGTGAATTGAATTTATTTACCATGCACTAAGCAAAATATCTTTCTTCTTATTTTGTAAGAGTAACAAAAAAATGCTTATCAAATAAGTTTATTTATAATTAATGTGAAAGAAATATTAACTTTTTGATGCAGAATTGTTAACGAAATGTTGTTTTGATGATAAAATAAGGAAGATGAAACATAAAATAAAACATAATAATTGAAATATAGCTAAATTTTTATTGTTAAATATTATTATGAATATCTTGATGAAATAATATGATTAAGTTCATTAACCAATAAATCTTAATTTATAAAACTAATTTTTTCAAGGAGAATAAGAGGAACAATTAATTTATATTAATTGACGAATTGACATAACTTATAATAAAAACAATTATCATTTTTTGGACAATGATCATTTTAAATGTTAATATCAAAAGGAAAGTAGATTTAAAATAAACATTTATAGGCCCTACAGATCAATTAAAGAATTAGGGATTTTTAAATTAACAGCCTTTTACTCAGATGTTTACTCAAATTAACTAAGATGTTTCCATTCTATACTTTTAGTATAGAACATTCATGATTTTATTTTTTATATAAATAAAATATACAAAATCATGGTAAAATGCAATAATAAAAATCAAAGACTAATGACTTTATGAACAAAATGCCTTAATCATGACAAATGTACCAAAAATTAATGTGTAAATTTTGAATACTTAGTACACATACATTACCAATATATTATTAATATAGTTTCTTTGAAATGTTTTAAATCAAAAACATAAATCCTGTAAAATATTTAATAAAATAGCATGAAAAACATTTACAAAATTCACATATAACGTACTTGCAAGGCACTGGACCTAAAGTTTTGAAATTACTTAAAAATATTTTTTTAATTATTTGAATACCATATTCACTTTTCAATTTACCATCTAATTTGAAACATTCAGTTTTAGCTGTTACTAGAGTAGAAAAATAAAAATTCTTTTCATGTAAATCAAACAAAATACCAAATGATAATTTTATTCATAAAGTTCCAAAATTTAGCATGATGAAAACCATGGAAATATTATACAAGGAAAAACAGGTCTTGGCAAGAAATTATTAAAAGTTATAAGATGGTTATATATAAAATGAAGCAAATAATTATAAATTATTTTTTTAGATTCTATTTAACAATTCTAAAACCTTAGCAAATATATTAAATATTAAAGTTTCCTGAATTCTTTCATTTTACATAACTTAAATGTTCATTTAATAAAGAAATTTTAGGTAATACTGCACTAACTATTCATTTTCATAACAGTTAAATTTCTTATATACAATGGTCTCTTGCAAAATTAAAATGTGAAATTTATTCATCATTTAAAGATTCACTATTGGTATATATTTACAAGGGAAAATTTACAAATTTTTAATGAAAACTACCAAAATATATGGTATTTAGTTTCTATGGATACATTATAAGGCAATAAAAATTTATAAAAGAAAAAAGGAAAATTACTAAAAATTTAAATTAAAAAGATTATGTTAAAAAAAGTAAAATTAATCACCACAGAAACAAACAGCAACTGCAGAATACTTGCAACTATTTCTGTCAATGATATAGACAAAACAGGAAAATAGATTCAAAGCATTAAGAAAAAAAATTATATCCTACATGAACAGATAACTTATCTTATCTATTGCCAGATAACATACCTAATATATGATCAGATAACATACCTTATGAGTAACATATTAGTAAAACATACTTTGCATAAGCATTTACTATATCTTAAAGACTGTGTTATTGAAACTAAATTAATAATGAGAATAAAAATAAGTTATATTTTTATTCTCATTATTAATGACATGCATTCGCATTACTCAATAAAAACAATCATTCCTTACATGTTAAGCTTTAATGATAGTTCAACATCAAAAAATGATCTTTCTTTATAAGCATATAACAATTAAACATTTAATAACTATTTATAATTAGTTGAGCTTGGAGGTGAAAGCAATATAAGAAGTAAGTAACTGAATCCTAGAAATATTGTTTAAAAATATTTAATTTGAAATCATCTAAAAAAACAATTTAAATTGGTGCAAATTATGTATTATATTTTTCTGCAACTTACTTTTCTGACATTTTATAAAATGTCAATTTTCTGAAATTTTTATATAAATTATTCTTTTATTTTCTATATGAATTATATTGAACTTATTTTAAAATTGCAATTTACAGTTTTGCATGTTACTCATTCAAGCATGCATAGACACACAAATTATATATATATATATATATTGAATACCATAATTTAACAAAATACTTATATTTTATAAATAAAAACTTTTAATCTTGTAATGCAAAGAAAAAATTTAGACTTTACATCATAAATAAAAATTTATAATGTAAAGTAAGTAATTTTTTCTCCACTAGAATCAAAAGAAATGTTAATTCTATAATTATTTTTCTTTCTTTCTTTTTTTTTTTTTTTTTTTTTTTTGAAAGCTTAAATAAGTAAAGAAAAAAAAACTTTTGATTTAAGCAAATAGTAACTCTTTTTATGAAATTTTATTTAAGGTAATTCACTATTTACTATGGCTAGCATACATAAAGAATAAAAATATTGAAAAATAATTCAAATAATCAAAGTTCTATTTTTACAGGACACATATCTTCATTGACTATATTTTAACATGTTACACAACTCAAATAATAAGTTAAAATGCAATTAATCGAAAATTTGTGTTAAATATTCCTAGAATAATTGTGTTTTGATTAAAACATGTTTAAAATATTATCTCCCTTGGGATGTCATTCTTTTACTACAGTAGATACTCACTTTTACAAATGATGCTTTTCTTCTAGTATCACTACTGAATTTAAGAAACTCATATGACATTTACATGATTGCTAACAGTTCTATGGATACAGTACTGGAATGTTAGATACCAATGTAAACTGATTTGTATATGTACTAAATAAACAAACTTAAGTTTTTAAAGAGAAAAGTGCAAAAATACAGCATGAATAGAGGTTAAAACTAAAATATTTGAATTATGTGACTTTATTGTTAATGAGATCATATTTACAAAAAAAATGAAATTTAAGAAAAAACAAAATTTTTTTACATATATTATTAAATTAAATTTGTTACATATATAAAATATTACAGTGTATAATGAATATCAGATGAGTTAGGTAAAAATGTATTCAAACTGCATTTATGTTCTAATAAAGTTGCAAATTTCATGAAATAAATAATCAGCACACATCTTGTAATTTTAATTAAGAAATCATAACTTTTTTCCTCAGAAACCAATTTAAGTATTATACAAATATTTTACCACTAATACAGAAGAATAAAGCATAGAGCTAGACTCTGGTTTTTGCATTCTTATTTCAATGTATTCACATGTTTCTATATCATAAAATATCATGACATTCATTATAAAACATCATGTTAAAAAATGAGCCCTTCCTTCATTTGCTTTTTCATATTCTTTATTCAAGTTTCTTTTCACCAAATGTCAAACTCTATCATATTCTGCTTTTATGAGCAAATGGTTGCCAAAACAGTTGAAATTGTATATTTTATTAAAGGAATAGTCTTTAGGACAAGAGCTACTATGCAGAAAAATATTGTTGATATCCTTTCTCAAACAGAAAATATTGTTAATATCCCTGCCCAAACAGAGTAAAACAAACCTTTGACTTTTCAATAATTTCCTTTAGAAATAATGCATCATGATAAAATTCTGACAGATTTGGCGACCTTTTGCGCTTGACGAACTGTCTGTAATACTCGGTTTAGCCATAATATTTTTTTTATTCATAATATGGAAAACATTGTTTCTAGAGATCTAACATTTTTGTATAATATCATTACAACTTTACATACACAATGCTATTTTAAAGATATTTTCTTTACGAGGCAATCTCTTTTTGGTCACGTATCTCCACAAATTTGCTAAGCAGATCACTTGAAAATTGAGATGTTTTAACAAATCTAAGACATCAATAAGTAAACTAAATTTAAAGAAAATCCAAGTCAATTATGTTACTCTCATTATATGAATCTGCTTGTATTAACAAAAAGATATTTTATTTTTGCTGATAAAGTAATACTAAAGATCTTGCCTAAAATTAGTTTTAAAAATATGTTTGTATTTTCCATAAAATTTCAGTCTTAAAACCAAGACCCATTATTGGTAGGCATACAAAAGAAATATTTTTCGAAACTTAAGCTAAAAGTAAGTACAATTTTCAGTAATCAGTGTGCTGACAGTATACTATACAATTGATACATCAAATAAATCACAATCAAAATGTTGTTTTCTGTAAGGCAATATGATTTAAGGGTTATTTTTTGGAATAACGTTTTTGCAAAGGAAATATAAATAAGTTAGTTAAATTTTAACATGAAATATTCCTATTTACTTACTACAAGTTATCTATTCTAACACAACAAATTATTTACTACAAATTATCTATTCTTATTAAAAAGATATTCTTAGTTTTTCATTAAATCAAGTGAAAAAATATAGAACTAAAAAAATTAATTGCTTAAGTTTAGCTTTTCAAATGAAAATGTAATAATTCTTATTATTAATTAATTATTAAATAATTCTTTATCTTAATTCAATTATAAAACTTACTTTTTGAGGCAGGACTTTTAGAATAATTATTAACTGATTCGGAGAAATTGCTCTTTGGTGAATTTTCTTCTAAATAGACAAAAATTTCATTGTTCCTAGTTACTGCTTGTAATCCAGGAATAGTCTCAAGACATTCTTCTAATGATGGAAAACCCCAATCTTTAAATTTAAATTCTCTATTATAATATTTACGAAATGATTCCAAGAAGTTACTCAATTTAAGACCCTCGTGAAAATGCTGGAATAAGCGAATCACACACTGATCTACTCCAGCAGGGAGTTCTTTCTTCAAAAAAATAGTTGTTTCCTTTAGTGGCTTCTGAAAACGAGGAGGAACATTTTTTGGTGGTTCAAACTTTGGCACATAGCTTCTTTGATACGACACAGACTGTGTAAATGATCTCTTGGGAGCTCTAAAGGTAGGTTTATGTTTGGAGGCTTTTTGCTTTGTAACCATTTTTTGAATGTGTTTGACAGAGTTGTCAGCAATACCTATCTAAAGATAATCACCGGGTACCGGGAATTGTACACAGCAACAGCATCTGGCATGCACCGTAGAAATGTTATATCATCTTTAAAATTGAATTCTTTTGAAGGCAGTGGCCTGCCAATAAGATTTCTGTACTCTTTTTTAAATTCAGAGAAGGAGCATCGGAACAAGTTCAGTATCCCCATACACTTGGCGACGCGGCGAATTTTTTTGTTGCCAAGTCGCCAAGCTAGCGCGCGTTTATTAAAACGGAAAATTTCCCTAATTTCGATCGAATAATATGCATTTCAGAAAATTTAAAAAATGGTCTGTGGTCCATCCGCAATATCAAAATAATGGTAAAACTGAGTAATACGGTCGAAGTTTTTTACAAGTACATAAAAATCAAAATAAGAATGAATATTAAATCAAATTTTGAGTTAATAATACAGTAATAAGTTCTTAATTCATGATTCATCATTATTCATAACAAAAACAGTTATTGATTTGAAGTCGCTCTGCGAGGTCTGTCCGTAATACTCAGTTTAGCCCAAAATAATAAAAGTTGAGCTGAACGAATCATTCAAAATAAACGAATATTTCTAGTTTTATTTAATTTTTCACAATCTCGTTGAGGATTCGTTACAAAATTTCAACCGTTCATTTTCTGAAAGCCAGCAGCTAGCCTTTAGTCACAGACCTATTAATTTTAGTATAGTAAAGTAGATGGCAAAAGCAGTTATTTTTGAATAACTAGTTATCAACGTTACGTTCCAAGGAAATAACATGTTCTAGAAAGCGTTATCAAATAACGGCTTTTTGGAAAGTTATTCTAAGAAATCCGTTCCCTTTGGCCTTCTTGGAAATTCTATGGAGCGAAAGGAAGCTTTCGTGGGGTGACAAAACTGGTTTTTTGAGGAAATGAGGTGTAAGGTGAATTTTAGTAACTGAGCATCGAAAATCACTTACTGAAAGAAATTTTAATGATTTTTGTTATAATCTTTAATGAATTTTTTAATAATTTCCTACTTTACTATACGGAAATTCAACATTTAAGTCTAAACTGATTTTCATTTACTTATTTTTTAAAATAATTGCAATGGATTAAATAAGATTTATAATTTTTTTTACTGTCAATTGATTTTTTTTCAGTTAAAAATTCTTAAGTAATGTGTATTTACATAATTTGTTTCCCAATGATCTAAACTCCTTATTAATATATTTTATTACTTTAATGTATAAAATATGTCTAAATTTGAATTTTTTTAAACCAAGCATAATTCAGTTTCTCACAAGATGAATTTAATTTATTCCTCAATGTAATTTCTATTATAAATTCTTATAAATTTTAACTGATGTTTCTTTTACACTAAAGATTACTATTGAGTATATCACTTATGCTCGAATAAATCTTAAAATATATCTTCTTGGAAAAAGTATTTCTCTAATTAGAGACACAATATAATTAAAAAGTTGAATTTTGATCGAAATTTCTTAATTTTACTATCTTATCAACTTATAAATATAACCATGCGATTAATCAATATCCAAAGAGCACCATCCATCATTGTTTATGGTTATATCAGTATCGAACCCACAGTTTTCAAATAGTGAAATCATTTTAATGATAATTTAACCAGCGATATACATTAAACTAACTTATATTTAATAATTAATTATATTTTACTATTTCAGATAAATTATTTTTCAATATTAAACATTTTAATTGAATTTAATTTTTATATAAATTTATGTAATAAAAGGAAAATCGGATCTATACAGACGTTATAAAATTACATATTTATGAACATAAATAGAAAATAATATTTTCTTTAAAAATAAAGAATTGTATATGTAAACCAGAATATTTAGTACTTACGAGAAAATATTCGAATATAGGAATTTGCCTTTATGATAAGTTATAGAATTTTACTTCATATACATGATTTCACTGTTCTATATGCTTCAATTGTGTATTTATCTTAAATATTTTTACTAGACGAAATTACTCCTCACGGGGAAGTAAAAATAAGAGAGCTATGTGGTATTAATAAAATGTGTGTGTGTGAATTTAAAGTACTAACAATTAAACAGTATTTTTAAATAAAAATGTATGAAAATTGCTTCTGTAAAATAGATAAACGCATTACTACAGTAAATAATTCAGATGCAGTTTTTTACTATTGACACAATACATAAATTTACAGTTTTTAAAATTATTTGCATATACAAAAGTTTTTGTTATAAATGAAGAATTTTATCAACTAATAAAATTTTTAATTTGTATTGTTTGATCTGCAAGTATCTTTTGATATCATAAGAGCTCAAATAAATTAATAAATAGAATTAACATTTTTACTTTACATACTATAAAAACAGTTATTACTTGTCATTTCTTTTTATGATTGCTGAGGAATATATGTTATATAAAATTCCATAGTTATTTACTTATTATAGTCTTTCAAATTAATGTAATTCTTATTCATTTGAAATTTAATTGAAGAAAAGTTACTTTAATATGTAAATGCTTAAAGTAATGTTTTAAATAAATAGACTGCAAATGTCTATGCAAGGGAGTAAACTTGGAAAACTCTCAGGCACTCATCTTGAAAGACATGTATGTTTAAAATAATGATATAATATCATAGATTATATATAGAGAAATAACATTAAAAATACAGAAAATAATATCCACATAAAGAAATAAAATAACTATAATTATATATCTGTAAAAAATGTACTGGAAAAATGTATAAATACTGTTAAAAATGTACTGGAAAGATAATTTGAAATGTGCTAGTAAAATGTATATTGCTCAAATGTTTACTGTAAACTGTCCAGTTCACAATGGCCTTAAGAGATAACTCTATGGCATGAGTAGAGCTAATTATATTTAAAGATTTATATTGAAATTAGATAGGAATAAAACTACAGAAAAGATCTTTTTATGAACAATTTTTTTCCTCATAATTACAACTTAACCTGAAAAATAAATGATGAAAATTTAGAATTTGCAGCTGTAATACGTAGGATATTAATTTTATTGTGATTTTATTTTCAAATATTAAATAAATACAACTACATTTACAAATATACATGAATTAATTTAATATAATTATATACATTGCAACATTTATTATCATGATTCTTAATAACTTAACAACAATAATACTTTTTATTTCAAAACAAATTTTATAAATGGCTTCCTACAAGAAATATGATGCAATTCTTTTATTCCAGTACATTAAATACATTTTTAGGACAGTAAACTTATTACATTAAGAATATTATTTTAATGTAATCAAGTATATTATCATTTAAAATAATTAAAATTTTATTTATATAAATTAATTTTAATAAATTATGATGATGCTTTCTCAATAAATAAAAAAATTATTAGTGTCAAAAAATTATTTTTACAATATATTAATTCTTAAAGTAAATTTCAAATTTAATTATATATATATATTATTAGTTTGATCCAAATTTTATCGAATGGTACGTTAGTTTCTTCTTTTAATCTTTTTAATTTATAAAAATTAATTCCAGAAATTTGAAATTGAATTTAAAATATTTCACCTTTGCTTTGATATGCGAGCATAGTTTCAAGTTTCTAAAAAAATGTTCAGTTTAATAAAAAAATTTGCTAAAATTCACAAAAAATAATTATAAATAAAGGCAGAAAATAAATAAAATCCCCGTAAAATATTAACATAAAATGTATTTTTAAAAATCCCCATTGTTACAAATGTTTTAATCTTTTTTAAAATGAAATATATTTATTCATGCATTCGCTTTTCAGTTAACTTTCCTTCATCAAAGTGAGGAACCGAAAAGTATACATTCTTAGTTGCTAAGCAACGCAACGGGCCAAGCAAAAGCTTGGAATGTGTTCCCGAGAAATCTCAATGTCAATGTTAGAAACCGAAACAACGTAATAACAACTTAAAATTTCGTTGCGAAACAACGATTTTGGCTTTAAAGTTCCGGAAATTCTAAAATAGCGATAACGGCCTTAAAGTTACAAAACAACGAGAACATTTTTAATATTCCGGAAGTAACAAAACAACGATAACGACTTTAACGTTACAAAACAACGAGAACAGCTTTAACGTTACAAAACAACGAGAACAGCTTTAACGTTACAAAACAACGAGAACAGCTTTAACGCTACAAAATAACATAATGTGGAAACGTTCTACAATACCGTAACGACTTTGAGAAGTTACCATTACAGGAACGATTTTAGCAGTTAAGGAAAAGAAAAACGTTATCTTAATAACATAATTTTTAAAGAACGCGTTATTTATTAAACGGTTATTTTTTGATAACGGTTCTTAAATAACAGTTCCATTAAATAACGGCCATCTCTAATTTTAGTGCTCAATCAATCGAAATATTCTTTCACAAATATATGTATTTTAAAATTTACTTTTAAATTTTATACTTTATATTTTTTTTTAAATGAAAATATAAGTATTGTAAATCCAACATGAAATAAGATTGCAAAATTACTTTCGTTTATGTTTTGTGTAATAGCGTTAGTATTCAGAAAAAGGTACGCTGATATTATGAGATGATATTTCCTTTATTCACATGTATTTTTATATTCTCAATACGGTTTTCTTGAAACTTTTATTAATAATTGTGGTTTATTGTTTAAGTTTTGTGTGTTTTATATTTAAATTATTAGAATAGCTCACGAAAGAAAAAAATCTCCTTAGAATTTTATAATTCGTTTTGTTGAGAGAGTTATAATAATTCAATATGTTTCTCAATTTGAAAGAGTATTGCAATATGATCTGTTAAATATTATACCATTGGTAAGTTAATTTTTCCACAGGAATGTATCAGAATTTAGTGAAAACTGTATACTTTAGTTGATGTATAAATAATTATATTTTAATGTAGGGAATGTTAATGCATTTGAAGATTTTAAGGGTTTTTGGTATTAGCATTTTATTATTGTTTTACTGATTAAATGAGCCTAATCATTGGACTGTATACATGTTGATAATCATGCTAAACAGTGCAAGTTATTAATCATTACATTTAAACATATTGAGATTAATATACATATTTACAAACTTTGAACTTTGTTTCAAAATATTACATTGTTCATAACTAAAAGTACATAGAGTTCATAGTTCAAAAGAATAATTTAGAATCTCACCTACATAATTATATATATAAAGTAATTTAACTATTAATATTTTAGAATATTCAATTGTCATTTTTAAAATGTTAGATTATAATAATATAAACTTTTCTGGTTTTTAAAATTTTGTTTATCCTCATTTATATTTAATATTAATTAATAACTTATATCAGTTTTATCCAGAAATAGAATTTTATACTTGCTTCCAAATAAATAGGCTATAAAGTTTGCAATTGTTGCAAAATATTTTTCTCCTGTTTACAAGGCACTAAAATATTTTAAAATATTAATAATGTGAGAATCTTTATGATTTTTTAAATAAACATTCAAAAATATGTAAGTGTATATAATTTTAAAGTTTACAAATTCTTATTTTCTTTTCTGTTTACATGTATTCTTGGAATAAAAATGTGCCTGAAAAATTACGAAAGCTTGTTTATTTTTTTTAAGTTTAAAACAATATTTTTTAAGTTGCATAAAATAAACAAGGTTTTGTAGTAAATCTAATTGTATAATTTTGACAGCAGTTAAAAAAATAAAAATTTTCAATCATTTTTACACTAGTCCCAGGTAAACAATTTTTTTTTTGTTAATTTAACCAAATAAAATTTTTTAAAAAAAATTTTACTGCAGCATTTAAGCCATGACATAAAAAATCACTTTCTGAAATTATTCCATTATTTTTATATGAATAATCAGAATGCATTTTATTTTGTATGTTAATTTGTCAAGCAACTGAAATAAATGTTAATTTGATCATTCCTTTGTTTTGTTTTGAAACTAATGGACTATCAAATGAATAGCAATATTTATTCTTGAATACAATTATGACTTCATTCAATAAAAAAAACTACTTTTTCTGAAAAACTTATTAATAACTATTTTTCTTGTTTTGTGAATTTATTTTTTATTGAATTTGCATTTTTATTTCAGCTTGTGCAATGGAGAATTATTAATGATCACATATTTAATTTTGAGCATTAAAATTCCACCAGTGATCAACTTTATTACCTTGGCTAATAATTTGACACATATTTTAAATAATGATTCAGTAATGAAATCTTATTTATAGGATTTTTGCAACATTACAATAACAAGAATATTTCTATGTCCAATGATCTTACTTATTTTGCCTATTTTAAAAATAATGTTTGTTTCAAATTGTTATCTGTAAATTATGTGATGAAGTGGAATGGATGCAAAATACATTCTGTCATCTATATATGTATTTCATGTATGAAAAATGTTAAAAGAATTTTCACAATTCATACTATTAATTGAGCTGACAGCTAAATAGTTGGTAAACTGTCTCCTTATTGCTCGTTTGAATCTCACCTTGTATGTCTTGAACTGATAGTTGATTAAGCAAGCACTATTTAGCTGTAGCCTTCAGTTGTGGAACAAAATTTGGCACTCTGACCTTTGTTCTATAATTTGTGGGTTTGATTTCATCTCATTCTTGGATGTGGTTTCAATTAGTTTCTGGTCTACCATTAACTGGTTAACAAACCAAATCAAGTCTACCTCATTTATTAATATTTATTGTGGCTCAGAATCCACTTTAAACTGTAAGTCCAGATGAATTTGTCCGTCATGCAAATATTGATTGTAAACTGATGTTCCAAAAAATGTAAATTCAATGAGTTATTATAGTTAGCTAAAAAATTAAACCACAGTCTAATTTGGAATAGTATTTTACTGTCTAGTATGAACTGTAAACTATACAAAGCCTAAAATTTAGAAAATTAACAAAGAAGCTGATAATATTTTCTAGATCATATACAAAAACTGAATTTTCCTTTAGTTCACTTTATACTGCTACCTTTAAAATATAAAAAAAGGATAATTCACTAAATTTTTACTTATTTTTTTGTGAAATTTTTATTTTGCTTTTGTTTTATGTCATAAATATGCTTTTCACTTTTCTAACACTATACTTTCATTTAATGCTGCCTAAATTTTTTATCATTTTGGGCTGAAAAGGCAATTAAGATCTAAACTTAACAACTGCTGAACTAAATTAAAATATTTTAAAATACATGTAAGACCTGTTTTACTCTATGATAATGAAACTTGGACTCTAAAGAAAGATAAATGATCGCAAGACATGTTCGAGAGAAAAATCCTCAGAACTATCTTTGGTCCAGTGCAAGAAGAAGGACGTTGGAAGGTCTGGTACAATTAAGAATTGTACATGCTCTATAGACAAATGCAGATTACACAAATCATGTACAGTAATCAATTAAGTTGGCTTTGCCATGCTTGGTGAAGTCCGTATGATAATACGAAAATATTAACATTAACAGCCTGAGGGATCTTGTTCAAAAAGGAGGACCACCTACTAGGTGGTTGGATGGTACTGAAAGAGACCTAAATACTCTAAAAATCAAGAATTGGAGATTGTATGTAGTTGAAACTACCATGGTTATTAAAGAGCTGTTGTGCTTATGAAGAAAAAGAATTTTTTTTATCAATTTATTCACATGCATTGAAAAATTTTCCATCATTGAATAAATATCAGTGAAATAAATTATTCCTTTTGAATGAATAATGAATGTTTACTATAAACTGGATATTAAAAAGATTCATTACAAGAAAAGATAAAGTTTAGGTTAACCTTTTGAACCCAACATTATTTGTCAGATTAAATGTCAAGTAAATACTCCTGTTTAGCAAGAAATGAGGATTCACCCCCTTAATAGAGCAAAAGGGTAATTTTTTTCCTAGTTTGATAGTACAATAGACCTATGGTCGTGGTGCTAGGTTCTTTTGGAACCACCCTATCTGAAATCTAAATCTTCTTACTTTAATGTTGAAGATTTCACTGTAATGAATCTTTATCTTTTGAGAGTACGTTTCCACTCTCTCAGTATCTGCCATAAAAGTGGATTAAGTGGTGTTTTGAAAAGAAAAGTGGATGCTAAGCATAATATTTATGGTAAATATGCTTAGCATCTACTTTTACTATAAATTTTATGCGTAGTAGTAGTAAATAATCGAATCTTCTTCTTTCAAATATACTTTTGGAAAATGTCAATAAAATTTTTAATTAAATCTTGTCTTTAAAATTTATGTTTTTTAATTTTTAACTGCTAAATTTCTTTAAAAAAATTTTTTTTCTTATTTAAAAAAAATTTTTTAAGGAGTTTTCATCTATATTTTTATAAAATTTTCAAGAGTATCTGTGGTTTTTTAATATACTTGTAGATATTCCTAGTTTATCATTTCCATGTTTTTAAATCTTTGTTTCATCAAATTTTTAAATTGACTTAAAATTGCTTTATTTACTTGATTATGAATTTATTAGATTCTGATTTTGGTTCAGAATTTAAGTATTTCAATTATTTCAAAATGAAATTTAAATATATCAATAATACTGTAAATAAAACCAAATAAAATAACTAATGAAGACTAATTCCACATCTTTAATCTTTGAATATTTAAATTAGGACATTATTCTTTATATATTTTCATGCATAATTTCTTTTGATTTTAATGTCTCTGACAAGGTTATTTAGTTTGTATTTGTAAAATATCAAATAGCCAATAAATTTTAGATTCCTTTAGTGGTGAAATATTTGGGATGATTATGCTATTTTAAAAAGCAAACATTACTGACTATGAAAAGTCAGATTTTTCTCAATTTCTATAATCTAATAAAATGTTATTAAAAATCTATCCTATTTTTTATTGGTATAATTTTATATCTATCAAAAAAATAATGATTTTTGTTAAAATTTATTTACCAAAAATATTTTAATGTTATAAAATTAGTCATCGCATAATCTTTCACAAAACAAGAATTTTAATTGATTATTCAATTGATCATTAATCAAGTATATTTTTCTTTATTAACCTGTTCAGTTGAGAAGAATAAATTAAAAGAAATTAATTTTGTTCTAATCCATCAACACCAGTCCATTTTGATTCAAATTACTTTTATTTATATTTTGGATAATTTTAAAGATTTGTAAATTGTACATATATTTTCTTAAACAATAAAGTGCAAAATATGTACTGATAAAACAAATGAAAATTTAGCTAAATATTTTATTCATGTAGCTATAATTTAATTTTTGTAAATTTAGCAATATCGAATTTGTATTTTGCATTATGACAATCAAAATTGAATGTTTTTTTTATGAACACATATCTGTATTGCTGTAAAACAAAAGATTTACTTTAAATTCATCACAGAAATCAACATCAATATTTTTAAAGCTTTTCTTAATTATCCAGTTCCTTTTTTTTTATTACTTCATCATTTAAACCTTTACAATGTGGAGCATCATGTTGAATATATAATAATTTAAAGGAAACAATCTATTAAAATGAAGATAAACATGCTTTTCTTTTATTGACAGAAATAATCCAACAATCCATTTTCCATGAAAACTGTCTGCACTATTTACTTTCTAATTTTATGACTTTGATACAAAGGAATAACAGTTCAGTTTCCCTTAACAGCTGGATTGAAATTTGGTTGATTGGGTGAAATCTGAGTATTCGAAGGGGGAGAATCCTTGGTACAATTGTTGTATCATAGCCACATTCTGAAACACTCACTTTCACAGTGCAACACTTGTACCACCTTAAGGAAAAGGTTAATTGGGATTGTAAAAGACTGTTATGAAATGAAACAATTTAATTGACAGCATGAAACTTATTACATTATAATATAAAATATTCTTGCTTAAGTCGCCTTGTAATATTAAATTGTAAGATGTGAAACTTAGATTAATGGAAGATATTCTACACAAATTGTTTCAAAATATCCATAATTTGAAACTTTTAACTATATTTTGAAGCATGTAAGATGAAACTTCGATTAAATGGAAGAAATTCTACGAGAACTGCTTCAAAATATCTGGAATTTCAAAATCATCTGTACTCTTTGTTATCCAACATTTGTGATTTTCCAATGGAACGTCGATCTACGTTTATCATATAGATCATAGAATAAAAAATAAAATGTAAGGAATAAAAATAACTGAAACACAAAATATACATCAAAAAGAGTTCTCAAAAACAGATTTTTCAAAATTTTAGTTTATAAATGTGAATTAAAATTAGGTATTTATCTATTGGAGCATCTTCTATGGGGAAATCACAATTGTTCTTAAGTTAGAAATTTGTAAAAACGAATGTCAGCGGTACATGAATATTGTGTTTCTGTTTTCTGAATGTACATATTTTTTGCTTTGAATTTAAAACTTTTTGGATTTCTTGTAGAAAACTCTGAGTCTAAAAGATAACAACTATCTATAAATTTTCCTTTTGAAAAGCTAAAACATTAGAGATACTACCAAAAAGACCTCAAAACCATTATTAATTGTCGGATTATCCAATATGTTCAATCAAAGAAATAAGAAGTGTCATTGTCGCCCAGCTCTAGAACCGTATTTTGATTAATGTAAAGTATACGGTTCAATTATTAGCATTTTTGACTACAGAAGTATAAGCATTCAGTGCATGGTCTTTGAATGCACGTCTTTCCAGATGTTCCTAAAGAGTTTTCCAAATCTTTTTTCCAAACGGCACATGATTACTGCAAGGAAGCTTCCTCTTTTAGCAATAAATACTACCCCATAGGCATTTTGCAAAAATTAAATAGTCCTAATTATTTTATTCATCGTATAGCATCAAAGAAGTAACAAAACTTTTGGTTTGTTTGGAAATTAATTTCATTTTTCCTACATGGATCAGCTTTTTGCTAGTAAAACCAATCAATTTATGACTGTGGAATCGTGCTACTACCAGAAAGATGGTAAAAGCTATTGGACTAGAATGAACAATGTGCAATGCAATACAATATTTATTTGCTGAATACGAAATGACTTTCCGAACAACCCAATAGTTATTTGATTATCAACTGTATATCATCAAAGCAGTAACAAAACAGTTTACAGTAATATCACCAATATCTAAACACACCATAACATAATTTGCATTAAAATAAGACAACATTAGTATCCCAAGCTTAATGATCTACTTCGTTCTTGAAATGAAAAGATTTACGTTCTCACGTGATCGAATGACGACACACGCAAAAACTCTATTGTTGATTCGCTTGCGGAACATTGCCAACATCTGATCTCGCAACAACTGCTCCCAACTAATCAGTGTCACCACTTT
Source organism: Latrodectus hesperus (assembly GCA_037975125.1). Lineage (NCBI taxonomy): Eukaryota > Metazoa > Arthropoda > Arachnida > Araneae > Theridiidae > Latrodectus > Latrodectus hesperus. The sequence continues at coordinate 12,333 of JAJQOW010001685.1, read as the reverse complement.
TAAAACAACGTTTCTTTATATTTTTAAAATTAGAACTTTGTTTTCCTCGGTTCATTTGTCAAGATTCTTAGCGACAAGTAGAGTTACTTTTTAGCCATTATAGTCTTCTCATTGTCTTCAATAATTGCGCTCAGTGATTCTTCATGATCCTGCAATAATTTATCAAAATTCCTTCTCAACACAGGTACTAGTAATGTGTGAGCTCCAGTGGCTCAGTAGCTTCACGCCGCTTCCCGTAAGCTCAGCAAAGTGAAGCATCATTTGCCGCGGGCAGTGGTTGGGAGGGTGACCACGGTGTACCCTCCTTCACTGGGTTGCTGGAACTCCGTGGGTTGGGGACGTGTCCACGTTAATATGTGACGTCCAAAGTCCTTCCGCTGGTGTGGCGTGGATGTGGAGGGGAGGGTGCCAGCTCAGGTGTGGCCTCGTCACCTGACCGTGGTTCAAAATGACGAAGCAACTTAAAAAAAGAGCAAAGTCGTACTTTCACCTTCGTGGTGCTCTGATCCAAACGAAAGACGCTCTCTATTGACTTAATTCGCACAGCCAAAGGCATAGCGAGCTTGGCTTGTCCAAGTGTCATAAGCAACAACAAGAGTAATGTGTCACTCTTTCTTTTTTTTATTCATACAGTAAACAAAGTGGAAATATATTTGGCTATACATATCAAATATATATATATTTTAATTTTGCATCAATGACGTTTGTAAACTATCTGTGATTTTAAACTGGGTCAACAAAATCAGCTGATATATAGAACTTTCATGTTTATTCTTCCTTCGTCATAGTCATAGAAACCTAACCAAGAGTTTAGGTGTTTAGCATTAAAAACCGTTAGCTCTTTCTTCCAAATTAAAATGTATTGTTTCATTGCCTTGCGTTTCTAACTGCTTATTTCTGCGAGCATACATAGCCAATATCGCAAAACATAAATTTTGAACGATAGTCATGTGACGGGATCTACATCTGAGATAGACCTTTTCCTCTATAAATCTTTCTAAAGTATAATCCGTTAGCTTATTTCTACAAATCAAACTCACTAACTCCTTCCTTCAAAGTTTTGATCTATAATCAAATGATGAGTTTGACACTTGAGATGAGCATATTCCGAGCGTTTCCAAAGAATGAAATTCTATATCTTAAAACTAATACAAAATTTTATTACAATTCGTTCATCTGGCATTCTCTTTTAATAGCCGTTTCAAAGGGAATTTTTAATTATTAATTTCAAATATTTATAAAGATATATAAATGCTATTATATTATACAAACAGAGAGATAAACTATGTTTCAATAGTTGCAGTCAAAACAGACTAATTGAATCTGGAAATTTTTATTGCGAGCATATAGATCAATTGGGAAATCTAGATGGTGCGACAAAAATTACACATACACTTTTAACTCCGATCAAAAATTCCTTCTTTAATCAACGATTTAAATTTCTGGTAAATTAAGATTAAGTTACTTTAAAATATAAGTATGCTTTAGAAACTTGCTTAACGAGCATAATCCATACCAGAATCATGCTTGTGTAAAATACTATAATACATTCCATATTGAAAAAATACTTACAAAATGATATGCACAATATTTATTCAAGAAATATTACATATTGTTAAGGAGAGTGATCTTCCACCACAGAACGAACCCACTTGGAATGCCAATTCAATTTATATAGAACAAATATAGTTAAAATAATTACGATATATAACTATTTACACATGCATAAACTATTTCTAACTAGAAACACTATGCATACTTATTTTTTACTAGAAAAATGTCCAGACATTTGTTTCTGCCGATGCTTCAAAATTTGTGAAAATGCGAAAGAGTATCGTCATTAAATGAATTTGTAGCGCATATTTTCTTCCTTAATAGCTTCTCTAGATACGATGCAAGTTTACCATGTTTTCAGCATTTCTCTTATTTCAACAGAAAATTGCTGCATTTCTGTTAACTCTTCCTTCATTGACAAACTTTCCTCTGAAACTTCTTGTTGTGAAACGCCATGTAACTGCATAAACTTCTCGGTGGTCCACCCTACACACCATCCTCAATATCACTGTAATCCATTACCAATCCCATGATACATAGCGGTGCAGGTCAGTACCGGACTGTACGGGTTTGGAATACTCTCCCATCACCAAGTACCTCGTAATTTAGAACCTCAGTCATCTAATAAGGTCACAACAGAGTTGGCACCCTCCTCACCACACCAGCAGATGGGAATCCCACGATAGTGGGCAAAAACACAATCTCGTTAACTACAGGTTCCACAGGTACAATACAAGTCTTGTATGTCAGAATCCATATTTTGCATCAATGTCCAAGAAATTACTAATTGTATCTTTTGAATCCTTCTAAAATGTATCCTGATAACACGATTTACGATTATAAACTTTATCATTTACATTACCTAGTAAGAAAAAAGGGATCAACTGAATTTCTCTTATGTATAACTCTTTAGAAATTTTAAATGATAAACAATTCCTATTTCTCTGTCCTACATAAATACCACATCATAATCTTCCTCCAAAATTTAACCTTATTGATAGGAAAATAGACTTTTTGTACCCTTTCTAAGTACAAATATAATTTTCAGACACACTCTTTGTATAAAATTAAATCAACAAAATCATTTTCTAAACATAAATGTAAACTTTAGAAGCTAACTTTTCAGCGATAGAAAATTGACTTCTATTTATTTTCTCACCTCTGCTAAAATCTTCCCTTATTTAACATTTCGATTAATCACCCATTCCCAAAAAATAAATCTTTTTTCAAGTTAAGCGCCTATTTAATATGGAAATTTTCAATTAGAAGAGACTAATCAATAAAATTTTCCACAATCTTTGGAGTGTGTCACATTTTTCTTGCCTTCAAGAAAAAAAAATGGATTTCTTACTTTTCTTTATATGCTTAACACTTTTCATTCTTCGCTAACTTCAAAATGAGTTTTAAGAAACACGGTTTTGAGCTTAAAGCTTTCTCGCATAAAAGCTCCTGGCTGATTAAAATATATTCTCCTCTTTTTCCAGGAGAACTTTGGTTGCGCTGAAAAAGCAAATCTTAGATTCAAGAGCTCATAAAAGCATCGATATATGAGCGCCATAATACTTTTCTTCGAATTCTAAATTAATGTAATATTTGTTACTTATTAAAAAGACATAATCAGGAGATGAAACATAACTTTTATTATTTACAACTACTGCAGTCAGATTACGGATTCCATAAGCTATCTATTTTTTTTATTTATAACATTACATATATTCAGACTTATATGCTTGATTCTTGAGATCCGCTTGTAAGTCTTCGTCGATAATAGGACAAATAGCACAATGACAGATGTACAACCACAGAAGAATAACGAAGAAAACACCCAGGGCCACGGTGGGAATCGAACCCACACTCCTACACTCTCAAGCGATTAGCCGAGTGATGCTTTGACCACTCAGCCACGGAGCGCCCATAAGCTATCTAATGAACTTACATATCAAACAACTCTCTGACAAGGTTGCCAGATACAGCTTAAATAATGCAATATTTATAAATCGATTACATCGCAAATCTACGGTGCCCAAAGTCCTTCCGCTGGTTTGATAAGAATATGGAGAAGGTGCCAGCTCAGGTGTGGCCTTGTCCCTTGACTGTGGTTCAAGATTATGAGACATTTGTTAATAAACTAATATTCTAAGCCCGTTAACCTTAAGGTACAATCAGGGACTCCTGAAGTTCATACTCACAACTATGTATGAAGTGCCTGAAGTTCATACTTCAGAAGAAATAATTTCCTGAAGTTCATACTCATAACTATGTATGAAGTTCCAGAAGTTCATACTTCAGAAGAAATAATTTCCTGAAGTTCATACTCACAATTATGTATGAACTTCAGGAAATTTTTTTAAGCGGTTGGCCGACCTTGACCTATGTGATAGCTTTCAGAGTATTAACTTTATATAATTTTCATAGAATGCAGATAAAAGCATTTAAATTTTGCGAGCATATAATAAACTCTAAACTCTGTGGCACGACAATGTGGGTTAAGGCCTACAGTGCTTATCTCTGTTTTGCTGACCGAGGACTTGAGGTGGTCAGCCTAACGTAAGATCCCCAGTGTTTAGTTCCCAAGCATGCTTGGTACTCAGTTTATCGACTCACTGAAGGGATGAAAGGCTGAGTCGACCTTGCCCAGCAGAGGATCAAATCTCGGACCTGTGCTTTGGGAAGGTGAAACGCTACCACTATGCTATCGAGTTTTATGCGAGCATATAATAGTCTTCTTAAAAACATTCAGTGTTGTTATCTTTGTCATTAACTTCGAAGATTTTTTTTTTTTTCAAATTGGGTTCAATAATTCCTACCAAATTTTCAGATTAGTTTACATGTTTTAGTTATGAAAAATGAGACAAAACACAGAACAAAGTATAAAAAAAAACTTTAATACAAATACTAACCAGATTTCCGGAAAAAAAATCGGAGAATCTTTGTTTCTCTTGTAAAAGAATTTGTTTCCAAAAATGGTTGTATAATCTAAAATGTTTTTACGCATGCAATTTAATGAAGTTTAAATGTGGGAACACATGTTTATATACAATTTGGTGTGAATTTCAATTTTTAATAATAATAATAACTATTAAAAATTATTTTTGTTGTAATAAAATTTTAGAAATTTAAAAGGTTGCTATGATATATTTGACAACTAAAAAAATCAACATTTTAAATACTATAGAAATAATTAAAACTTGAGTGATAATTTTTTTAAATTAAATAAAAGATAATAAATAAAAAATTTCAACTATTTAAATTTGTTTAACAATTTTTTTATTCAGAAAAATAAAATTTCATTTATTTAACAACCCACCATCTTTGGGTATGAATTTAAATTTTTTCTACAAAACTTTCAATGAAAGCAGAAGTAATTCGAAATTTTCTTTTTTAATGCAAATCATATTTATTCTTCATATTAAAATTTCTTAATTATTAGGCGTACAAGCTATAAGTTAAACTCCAAGATTATTTTAACTTCCATACACACTCACAAATATCATTATAAATTTTGATTAAGCTAGAATATAAAAATACACTCACTTCGAAATGTTAAATCCGAAAGCTAGTCTGAATCGACGAGATTGTAATTCGATGCAGATATAGTTGTTAAATATGCAGATATGTTATGTAACAATCAATGGGTATTTAATATTTAAAAGTAAGCAAAAAAAATTATGTATTGCTTAGAATAACGAGAATCATATATAATAATTTTGCTGATTTTTATCCATACATAAATTTTTAGGTTTCACAAAAAAATGGATTCATAAAGAAGCAAAACAATTACAAGTGTTGCTCAATTCTTCAGCATTCCACAATTATGGAAATATTCCAAAGATTAAGAGACTGCTATTGTAGCCAAGCGAAATCCACATTCATCTATAGTTGCAAAACATATCGGAAGGAGAATAACAGCGACGATTGCAGGCAGAAGCTTAAACAGTAATAGATCGCAGTTGTTATTATTAACGACACTAGGACAAGCGAAGCTCGTTAGCAGATGGCTACGAAATTAGGTCAGAAAGATTCGACTTTCATTTAATCAGAGCTTTACAAAGGTGAAAGTACGACTTTGCTCTAAAACTCCTCCGATAGATGGCACCACCGGAGGATCCATTTCCTCAAGACCATTCCGCTCATAATTGCTCAGCCACCGACCTCAGGACTTTCGATTACCTAGATTTAGCGAGCACATGCATCGCATGTACTCGGAGGATCTTTATGGCATTGGGAATCGAACACAGCACTTCCGGACGGAAGGTCGATGCTCTAACCACTAGGTTACCACGGTTCAGGTAATACTGGTAGAGCCCAACTCAGGGCTACGTACAAGAAAGCATACTGGTGCAACAACCGCTCAGGTAATGAATCTTACACCCATGTACCACATGTTAATTTTCGTTTATCACCTCAATCCAGATAAAGTGGTGCCAGTAGGTCAATTGGACTGATTGGAGCATTGTTATGTTGCAAATTGAATCGAAAATTGCTCTCCGAGTAGATGGAAAATATTTAAATCTGTAGAAGGAAAAGTAGGCACATTCTGCCTACATCATGCACTTCAAGATGAATGCATCATGGTCTCCTAATGGATTTTGTTGGGATATACACAAGACCATGATAACAGACTGGCACATACAGTATAATCACCAATAAGATATTATGATGATGTGAGCTGTCAGTATTATGCTCCAGATTCCATTTTAAGATAGGTGCCACTGCTGTGAAGGTATAAAAGCCAATTCACTCATTGGAATGAATTAAATTCCAAATATTTGGGATGTTTTTGGTAATGTTCCGTTTCCTTGAAGCTACAGGAAAACTGGGAATTACATGCATAAACTTTGGAAATGAGGCATGCTCACATATTCTAAGGTTGGTTTTTTTGTTTCAACTTAAAATTTTTTGTTAATAACTTGAATGACAAATTCATAACTTAAGAAAATTAAGTCTTGTTTTCAACTTTGTTTCATGAATAAATGTGTGTTTGCCGCTTTCTCTTTTGCATTTTTTGTCAATGAATGTAGAATATGTATAGCGAATTACCGCTTCATAATAAAGTAAATGCACAATATCTTATGAATTTAATTTTTTTAAGATTGATATAAGCATTTATATATATATATATGTGTGTGTGTGCGTGTGTGGTTGGTTTAACATTTTATTGGTATGATGTATATACATATCAAATCAAAATTTACTATAATTTGGCATTGACACAACTAAAACATTCACAATAAGAAATATATTTTAGTCAAAAGGCCTCACAAATATTTTGAAATATTTAAGTCTGTTATTTGAGGTATTTTTTTTATTTCATAAGTAAAAGAAAATTATAATTTTAAAAGTATACTTATCAAGTTGTGATAGAAGAATTTTTTATGATTTATTTTTGGGATTAAACAAAACAAATCCGAACATGTATGAAATTAAATCGCCACGAATTTCCTTTGTAAAACAGTATTTCCCCCACTTTAATAAGTATAAAAAGCAGGTAAAACTAAATATATAAAATATAATATAAATAGAAAGTTATATTATTAGTACGGAGGAAAAATTGTGACCAATAAACAAAGAAGTTTAGAGGGAAAAAAAAATTAAATTGTGTGTTCAACTGCACAAATGGCGAAATATTTTTTTATGTTGAATTCTAGAAAGAAAAGATTAAAGATTTGTACAGAGCAATTTTAATTTTACGTGAATGTGTCATTGAAAGTAAATAATTAATATTTTTGAAATAAATAAATTAACATATAATAAATTAAATTTCTAGTAATTCATTATACATTAAATTTTCAGTAATTATTTTCTGAATAAAGTTTATTTGTTAATGATGAGCATAATTACAATATTTTTGAAGAACCTCTCTTTAGAATTATTTATTTTTGCATGAATATAATGACTACAAATAAGACAATTAAAGAATAATTATGGTTTTATATTATGTAAGTACTTAAAAAAATAGTTTCACACAATTTATTTAATATAAATTTTTATTTAAGGTAATAGTATTTCATCTTTATTTAGTGAAATTACTTATCTTTTAATGTTATGCATCACAAATTTAAATGTCAAAAAGTTATCATATGGCTGTTCTTACATATATTTTCTGCTTTAACCAGATCTATTAAATTTTAATTTAATTGTTCAATAAAGAAATCTTTCAGTCACAAATATCAATAAATTTGGGGACACAAAAATCCTTCTTGCATTGTAAATACTTTGTTAAACGGGGGATGCAAGTACATTTTAGTATTCAACTGAGTATAATCAATAAAATACAGAAAATTACTTAATTATCAATAAAAATATTGGTATTCCTTCTTAAAAACAAATAGTTTTCAAGCATGGAAATTGTTGAACCTCTGATTGAATGAATGTGTAAAGGTTATGCGCTGATGTTACTTTAAAAAAACTACAAATACTTAAATTTAGTTTGCACAGATAAAAAAAAAATAGTCAAAATAATATATTAATTTTCAATGATACCTGAAGAATAAACTCAATCAAGATAAAACTTAGATTAAATGGAAGATATTCTACACAAATTGTTTCAAAATATCCAGAATTTGAAACTTTTAACTATATTCTGAAGCATGTAAGATGTGAAACTTAGATTAATGGAAGATATTCTACACAAATTGTTTCAAAATATCCATAATTTGAAACTTTTAACTATATTTTGAAGCATGTAAGATGAAACTTAGATTAAATGGAAGAAATTCTACGAGAACTGCTTCAAAATATCTGGAATTTCAAAATCATCTGTGCTCTTTGTTATCCAACATTTGTGATTTTCCCATGGAACGTCGATCTACGTTTATCATATAGATCATAGAATAAAAAATAAAATTTAAGGAATAAAGATAACTGAAACACAAAATATACATCAAAAAGAGTTCTCAAAAATAGATTTTTCAAAATTTTAGTTCATAAATGTGAATTAAAATTAGGAATTTATCTATTGGAGCATCTTCTATGGGGAAATCACAATTGTTCTTAAGTTAGAAATTTATAAAAACGAATGTCAGCGGTACATGAATATTGTGTTTCTGTTTTCTGAATGTACATATTTTTTGCTTTGAATTTAAAAGTTTTTTGGATTTCTTGTAGAAAACTCTGAGTCTAAAAGATAACAACTATCTATAATTTTCCCTTTTAAAAGCTAAAACATTAGGGATACTACCAAAAAGACCTCAAAACAACTATTATTCGTCGGATTATCCATTATGTTCAATCAAAGAAATAAGAAGTGTCTCTGTCGCCCAGTTCTAGAACCGTATTTTGATTAATGTAAAGTATACGGTTCAATTATTAGCATTTTTGACTACAGAAGTATAAGCATTCAGTGCATGGTCTTTGAATGCACGTCTTTCCAGATGTTCCTAAAGAGTTTTCCAAATCTTTTTTCCAAACGGCACATGATTACTGCAAGGAAGCTTCCTCTTTTAGCAATAAATACTACCCCATAGGCATTTTGCAAAAATTAAATAGTCCTAATTATTTTATTCATCGTATAGCATCAAAGAAGTAACAAAACTTTTGGTTTGTTTGGAAATTAATTTCATTTTTCCTAAATGGATCAGCTTTTTGCTAGTAAAACCAATCAATTTATGACTGTGGAATCGTGCTACTACCAGAAAGATGGTAAAAGCTATTGGACTAGAATGAACAATGTGCAATGCAATACAATATTTATTTGCTGAATACGAAATGACTTTCCGAACAACCCAATAGTTATTTGATTATCAACTGTATATCATCAAAGCAGTAACAAAACAGTTTACAGTAATATCACCAATATCTAAACACACCATAACATAATTTGTATTAAAATAAGACAATTAGTATCCCAAGCTTAATGATCTACTTCGTTCTTGAAATGAAAAGATTTACGTTCTCACGTGATCGAATGACGACACACGCAAAAACTCTATTGTTGATTCGCTTGCGGAACATTGCCAACATCTCATCTCGCAACAACTGCTCCCAACTAATCAGTGTCACCACTTTTAAAACAACGTTTCTCCATACTTTTAAAATTAGAACTTTGTTTTCCTCGGTTCATTTGTCAAGACAGCAAAGTTCTTAGCGACAAGCAGAGTTACTTTTTATCCATTATGATCTTTTCATTGTCTTCAATAATTGCGCTCAGTGATTCTTCATGATCCTGCAATAATTTATCAAAATTCCTTCTCAACACAGGAAGTAGTAGTGTGTGATCTCCAGTGGCTCAGTAGCTTCACGCCGCTTCCCGTAAGCTCAGCAAAGTGAAGCATCATTTGCCGCGGGCAGTGGTTGGGAGGGTGACCACGGTGTACCCTCCTTCACTGGGTTGCTGGAACTCTGTGAGTTGGGGACGTGTCCACGTTAATCTGTGACGTCCAAAGTCCTTCCGCTGGTGTGGCATGGATGTGAAGGGGAGGGTGCCAGCTCAGGTGTGGCCTCGTCACCTGACCGTGGTTCAAAATGACGAAGCAACTTAAAAAAAAGAGCAAAGTCGTACTTTCACCTTCGTGGTGCTCTGATCCAAACAAAAGACGCTCTCTATTGACTTAATTCGCACAGCCAAAGGCATAGCGAGCTTGGCTTGTCCAAGTGTCATAAGCAACAACAAGAGTAATGTGTCACTCTTTCTTTTTTTATTCATACAGTAAACAAAGTGGAAATATATTTGGCTATGCATATCAAAATATATATATTTTAATTTTGCATCAATGACGTTTGTAAACTATCTGTGATTTTAAACTGGGTCAACAAAATCAGCTGATATATAGAACTTTCATGTTTATTCTTCCTTCGTCACAGTCATAGAAACCTAACCAAGAGTTTAGGTGCTTAGCATTAAAAACCGTTTGCTCTTTCTTCCAAATTAAACTGTATTGTTTCATTGCCTTGCTTTTCTAATTGCTTATTTCTCCGAGCATACATAGCCAATATCGCAAAACATAAATTTTGAACGATAGTCATGTGATGGGATCTACATATTAGATAGACCTTTTCCTCTATAAATCTTTCTAAAGTATAATCCGTTAGCTTATTTCTACAAATCAAACTCACTAACTCCTTCCTTCAAAATTTTGATCTATAATCAAATGATGAGTTTGACACTTGAGATGAGCATATTCCGAGCGTTTCCGAGGAATAAAATTCTATATCTTAAAACTATTACACAATTTGATTAAAATTCGTTCATCTGGTATTCTCTTTTAATAGCCGTTTCAAAGGGAATTTTTAATTTTTAATTTCAAATATTTATAAAGATATATAAATGCTATTATATTATACAAACAGAGAGATAAACTATGTTTCAATAGTTGCAGTCAAAACAGACTAATTGAATCTGGAAATTTTCATTGAGAGCATATAGATCAATCGGGAAATCTAGATGGTGCGACAAAAATTACATATACACTTTGAACTCCGATCAAAAATTTCTTCTTTAATCAAAGATTTAAGTTTCTGGTAAATTAAGATTAAGTTGATTTAAAATATAAGAATATTGTAGATACTTGCTTAACGAGCATAATCCGTACCAGAATCATGCTTGTGTAAAATACTATAATACATTCCATATTGAAAAAATACTTACAAAATGATATGCACAATATTTATTCAAGAAATATTACATATTGTTAAGGAGAGTGATCTTCCACCACAGAACGAACCCACTTGGAATGCTAATTCAATTTATATAGAACAAATATAGTTAAAATAATTACGATATAAAACTATTTACACATGCATAAATTATTTCTAACTAGAAACACTATGCATACTTATTTTTTACTAGAAAAATGTCCAGACATTTGTTTCTGCCGATGCTTCAAAATTTGTGAAAATGCGAAAGAGTATCGTCATTAAATGAATTTGTAGCGCATATTTTCTTCCTTAATAGCTTCTCTAGATACGATGCAAGTTTACCTTGTTTTCAGCATTTCTCTTATTTCAACAGAAAATTGCTGCATTTCTGTTAACTCTTCCTTCATTGACAAACTTTCCTCTGAAACTTCTTGTTGTGAAACGCCATGTAACTGCATAAACTCCTCGGTGGTCCACCCTACACACCATCTTCAATATCACTGTAATCCATTACCAATCCCATGATACATAGCGGTGCAGGTCAGTACCGGACTGTACCTTTAAATTAAGCCGACCAACTTGTCTAGTGGTCAGCGTGCCTGACTACGGATAAGAAGGTCCTGGGTCCGAATCCCGGTTCGGGCATGGATGTACTTTCTCTCTCCATCTATCCTGTCTTTGTCCTTTCCTTGTATGAATGAGGTGTGAATGGTTGCCTACCCTATAAACGGGTCCCTATGGCATGTGTGTAGAGCCAAGTCGTACTTTCACCTTCATGGTGCTCTGATTAAAACGAAAGACGCCCCCAATGGACTTAAATTCGCATAGCCAAGGCATAGCGTGCTTGGCTTGTCTAAATGTCGTTAGTAACAAAAACAACAGAAATATTGGAAGGCTATAGAAATAGTGGCGTCATAGTGGGCATTCGTAATAAATAAATGTGCACGCTCTAAAAAATTTCAAATGAATAAAATTATAGATTTATTATCAAAACAGAGAATGTTTCATTCTAAAACTTCTTTTCAAGTTGATTGGGAATCAATAATTTGTTATCTGAAATTTATATACTCTCTAGTATTAAGTTTTTCTAGGCTTTTAAATAATTATTGCTTTCGGTGTAGAAGCGAGTACTCCTTGGTTTGGCAAAAAATTTGACGATAAATATTGGCATTAAAATTTAATTGCTTGATTCTGGTAGTCAGC
>JAJQOW010001684.1:0-37389 GCA_037975125.1 Latrodectus hesperus | reverse complement strand
ATATATATATAAGGATTAAATACACATATTGAATCAAGCTTTATGATGGATTTTTGAAAAGGGTTTCAGTGTATGTTTCCTATAGTGCATAAAGCTTCTTTGAAATGCTGAAGTCATTGCCATGACTTTAATCTCTGTAACATGGTTTCCAGCTATTATTCGTTGAATTATAAAAGTATATAATTAAATATATTATTTTTTCTCAAAAAAATGTGTATGATAAGAAAATTGATCAACAAAATATAATTGTTATCATAAATTATTTCTTACCTTAAAAATAGAAAAAAATATATTTAAAACGTACGAAATTCCATAATAAACTATTCAAACTTACTTAAAGAAAACTAATGAACCTGTATTGTAAATGTAAACGAAGAAAAGAAATATTGATAAAAGAAAAATACAATATTTTGTGTATACAATACAATATATGCAATTGTATTTTTATATTATTTCTTCCCGCTGTACAGAATCAATTTTTTTACATGACTCTTATAGAATATCGGATGAAATAATAGAATGAAAAATATTATGAAAAAATAGGATAAAAAGATGTCGCTCAACATTTTCATTTTCAGCAACTTGTTGAAATGATTTTAAGTGACAGAAGGCTGCAATTGAATTTTCCTCATAAATATTTTTGTCAATGTGCTGAATTGCTATCATAAATAATTGAGAGCAGCAGCAAATTTAGCAGTATTCTTCTGATGATATAGGGGATATATTTGGGAATCTAAAGTAGATTTTAAATCTTATTTCATAAAATAAAAATTTAATTTGACTTTTGTAAAATAAAATTAAATTAATGTGATCTGTGCTTTCATAGTGGATAAAATTGTCTAATGAGCTTGTTGAAAACCACACAGCAAATACTTTCTTCCATATCTTGCTTTTATTCACTTAGAAACTATGCATAAGGAGTGAAGATAAAGTCAATTGAGAATGAAATGAAACTAAAATATATTGAAATAAATTTAAATATAGCTTAATTTAAAAATACAACTCCAATTAAGTAATATAAAAATTAATTAATTATTTTATTAGTTAATTGGAGTTGTCTTCTAATAAGAAAAAAAGTAAAACTTTTTCACACATTTTATTTTACTTTTTGAATCGTGATTTTTCACGTGAATCGTGAAAACTCGAATGAATAAAAATATTTTCTTCACTTTTACCAAACTCTGTATCAGGAATATAGAATAAATTGAATTTTTCAAATTATTTGCTATTAAGTAAAATTTAATACCTAAATTAATACCCAAACTTGATAACTTGAATACCCAAAATTTCAACATTTACTTATTAAACTTTGATTAATTTCTAATTTTAAGGTTGACAAAATTTTACTGCTATCATTTAGAAAATATGCTTATTGTATAATTAATACAATAAAAGAATGATAAAGTTTAAGGAAAATATTTGCATAGTCAGAAACTTTAAAATACATTTCAAAATTTTTTATAATTTTGAGCTATATTAGCAAGAATTTAGAAAATGTTTTGAGGTTCTTAAAAAATGAACTGAGAACTGTCGCTTTAAAAAAAAATTATGCATAGAAAGTAATATCAAATCACATTTATGTCGTTTTATTTTCAAATCATAAAATCCATTCTCTTATTTCATATAAGTAATTAATTTCATTTTGATATATTTGTTAATTTTGTTTTATCTATAATCATTTGCTTGATGTATAAGAATATAATTTTTTTTCCCAAACGTTAGAATAATTTAAGGCAGAATGATTATGAATGATTAAATCAAACTTTAATGAAATCATATAATATGCTTGGTAACCCATTCGAAGTTTAAGTAGACAAATCAACGAGTTACATTTGTATCAGACACTGAATTCAGGCATTTAATAATTTAACCGACAATCTCAATTCAATCATGATAACAGAGCCAGATTCATGATACCCGGCATCGTGTTAGTTCATAAGCTTTGACTATACGTAATATATTTACTTATATGCGTATTTTGCAAATTTCAAGCAACATTAAAAATTTAAAGTGCAAAAATAATTATTATTAAAATTCAAAATCTGTTATAAAATTTAATAAAGTATCTAAAACTGTATAATATAAAATTTTAAATTGGAAGTTCATGAAGTTAAAATCAAGTAAAATCTTATTCTATTGCTTTGAAAAACGAGAAAAGATACGTATAGAGTATTTCCCAGAGCAAATCATACAGAATTGAGATAAAACACTTAGGGCGATGCTATATAACAGCTCTATATTATAAACTAAAATATGACTAACAATGTATGGTTCTTGATACGTTGGACTTGGATCATTTAAAAACAAATGCTTGTTTGCGAAACGTGTGTGCTCGATATGAATGATAATCACTCGAATATCAGCATTTCGTATTGGTAAAATAGAAACGCGTGAGGTGTATAGAAAGACTGCATGCAGCTTATTGGCGACTTGTAAGTTCTACTGTTATTGAGGTGACGATTTTAGGTGGACACCCCAATGGGTTTCACCGTTATATCAGAAACACTTTTATTTTTACTTTAAAGCCTTGAACTAACAACATCCATCCAAGCGTCTCGAAGGCTGCATTACAGAACCACGACATTGTACCCATGACATGTGCAGTCGATAAACTCTTGCTAAGTGTAATCATAGTTTATACTTTATACTACCATAACTACGTTGGAATCATGACGCTTTATGAGCTTGTATTTTATTCATTTATTTTGTTACATTTTTTTATGTTTGGTTTAAAAAAATGCAAAGATTTTTCAATCAATCACTTGATATCGATTAAAGCTTAAAGAATAGTTTTAAAAACATATCTTAAAAAATATGAATATGAACAAGTATTAGAATAAAAATGATAAAATAACAGAATAATGTGATTAAATTTTCCTTTTTTCAAAATTCACGTTTGCGTGAAATAGGAATGTGTGATTTTTTTGGAAGTTCAAAAATTGTCATTTATATTGAATCAGTACAAGAAAGAAAAAAATAATCTCTGTGTGCCAAATCCTACTTTCCTTCATATATTCTCTGTGCAATTGAAAAACTAATTTACGATAGTTACTATATTTGTTTTTAAACTTATGACAACATATTTCAAGCCATGGTATGTGGATTTTATATCATAAACATACAGAGAATTTTAATTTGACTTTTTAAACGTGAAATGAAACTAACTTTATTCTGTGTTCTTTATCAATTAACTTGTTTAATATGTATTATGAGAAAATATTTTTATAAACTACTATTATGATTAATATAATTTCAATGTTTCATATAACTTTGAAATATATTTACCAAAATTTATAAAGTGCTTTGATCTTTTTAAGAAAAGCTATATGCAACTTTAGCTTTGAAATTAATTTATACATAGAAAATAATTTAAAGTCATATTTATTTCATTTTAATTTTAAGATTTAAAACCCATTATTAATGTTTGTTTCACATTCTCTCTACAAGTAACAAATTTAATTTTAACATAATTAATTAAGTACCAACTATAAATTGCTTGTTGCATTTGAATTTTTTTTAATATTTTGTGCTCTTATAGACATTTCAATATTTAAAGACAAAATAATTTAAGAATGGTTAAATATAACCTTAATATGAGGATCAAGTATGTTCGGCAACCCATTAGATGTCACCCCAATGGGTTTCACCTGGATATCGGAAGCTGATCATTTGGGAATTGAAGACTTGAACCGACAACCACAATCTAAGCGTCCAATTAATTATTTCGAACTAATAATTCTTAAATGGCATTTATAACGTTTCAATATAACTTAGACTTTAATATAATATTTAATTATTTATTTTATTATTTTTTTCAAATATATATTTTATAACATTAATGCAATTTAATAAAATAATTTCACATTTTATGAAAAGATATATGAAGAAAATAAACAAATTGTTTTGTAATTTGTTACTGTTGTCATCTGCCAAAGAGTACAAATTTAAATTCAATAAATCATGTAAGTTAATTTTTAAGAAACGAGCAGTTTTACAAAAAAAAAATTGCATATTGACAATAAAAAATTCTGTTTGCAGAGACGTAAATTAAAACTGATGTAACAAATTCTAGTGGCATTATTTTTTTTAACATTACTTTCATAACAGGTATTTAAAATCAACAGAATAAGAATTCTTCTCTTGCTTAAAATTTTAAGGATCTACTTACCGCGAACCCCTGGAGATTAGAGAATTTCTATTTAAGAATCATTGTTGTGTATCTTTTCGAAATTGCTTAAAATGATTACGAATATTTGGAAGAAAATTATTATAATACAATGGGGAAATTGTTAACACAAAACTTATGGGATTTTTTATAGTTGTCTGCTTAGCCTGTGAATTAAAATCTCTATTGATTTAGTCTACATTATTGATTCGACCTATTTCCCAATGACTTTCATTTTTGTCAAAAATTAATAATTTCATTGATTATCACTATTTTTTCACACATTATAGATTAAAGTTATTTTTTACATATTAAATTCTTAAAATATATTTTATATTTTTAAATAGTTTAAATTAAAAATAAATGTCTACTGTAAACAAATGTTTAGATTTTTACATAAAAGTATTGCTTCCATCACACATTATATAACTTAAAATAAAAGGTGAATTTTCTTTTATTAAAATTTTAAAGTTAGATTAAATTTAAATATTTTGTATTTTCTAATAATGAATAAATATTTATTCCATAGAATATCGAAAATATTTTCTATTTGATAAAGTTTAATTTTAACAGAGGAGTAGAAGGCTATATGTATCATTTAAAAGCAAATATTAAAACGAAAAGTATTATAAAAGCAGATAATTTCTAATCGGACATTAACAATTACGCTTATGTTGAAAGTAAGGCAAAATAAAGCAAGAATTATAAACAACAGTGAATAAGGAATTTCTAACAAATGTTCTTTAGTAAAAATCTCTAGTAAATTTTCTAATTGCGTGAAGCAAAATCGCTATTAAATCTCTCACTAGATGGCACTCTGAGATCATAGTTTACGATATTTTTGTGCAAACATAAATGCATATTGATCCATCAAAACAAATAATTTAATATCTGTAATTACTTTAAATTATCATTTTTTATTTTTATTTTTAACCAGTGGTATATTTATTTCACAGCATCGCGAATTGCATATTTTACAATCTTATAAATTATTGATTTTAATAAAATATTGTAATATATAACTAACAGAGTAATTTGTAGGCATCTACAAATTTTGAATGAATATATTCAATTTAAAGATTTTTCAATTAAATTAGTTCTGTATTTTAATTTGAAATTTTAATTAAATTTGACAAATAACACAAAAAAGTTTATACATCTGAAAGTACTTACTTCTAATCATCTGTTTTATTTCTCAGTCGTTTTTTGCTCAAAATATTTCTGTAAAAAATTTATTCTTTAACCTATAATGGTTTCTCAATACAAACGTGTTCTTTTTCTATTTTAAGATCAAAGTCTTTTCCTTATGCATTACGACAAAATAAATGTTCCGATTCTTGATTCCCATTAATTTCTAAAAGTTTACATTTCCTAGGTGGGTACCTACCTGGTTCAACTGTAATCTTGATACATAATGTTTACGGAGAGGAATCAAAAAATAAAAGCAATTATATATTTAAAAATTAAAAAAACAGAGAAACATAAATTAATTTTTTTATAATAATTATGTCTTGTGTATTTCTGGGGTTTTAGTTTTTCAGAGTGATGATTATCAACAATTTTTGTGATTCTTATTTTTTGTTCGCCAGTTTTTCTTTCAATTTATGTCCCCTTAATGATTAATCAGTATTAAAATGAATAGTCTTCTTTATACATCCGGTTTTACTGATATTGTGAGAGGGGAAGACTTGTATAGTATAGAAATCATATAGAAAATCTGCATATACATTAATCAAAATAAAGTATATTCACATTTTAGAATACAAAAATATTTACTTAATCTCTTCTTGAAATTATTTATTTCAAAATTTCTATTTAGATCTGTATTTATTGAAAAATATATTTTTTTAATTGATTTTTGTTCGATTGTTGATAAATGTATGCAATATGTAATATAATTATATATTTTAAAACTTTTAAAATATATAATCAATTCTACTTCATTAGTCAATTAATTTATTAGTGCTCCAATAAATTCGCTTAATTTTCTTTCCAAAATTTAAAATAATTGCTAATTAAAACAAATATTAATTTATGTTATAAAGTGCTTTTTTAAGTGATTTTTCCTCAATTTCAATAAATTTAAGAAGCACTTGAAATGCTCTAGAGTAATTCGAAATTTTTCGCGTCACTTATGATAAGTATTATTTTACATGGGACAGGTTTGGGATTATTTGTGTTACAAAAAGTTAGGAATAAAAATATTTGCGTGCTTATGGTATATAACTTACTTCTTGTTTTCTGAAACAGTTTTGAAACATTCATATTGATTATATTATTTTTCATTAATTTAAATTTTTAAAAATGTTATTCAAAATTGGAATTTTTTAAATTTTAATGAAAATTTTCATTACAATCAATTTAAAAAAATTGAGAGTTATTAAACAAAATTTTCGTATCACTCTTGATTCCCTTTTATATTTTACAGGATATTTGTAGTTCTAATGGTGTTACTTGGATATAGGATAAAAAAAATTGCTCTTATCGTATTCTTCTAGATCCTGGTATATTATATTAGTAATATTATATAATTCTAATTTTAGAATCGTTGTAACCTAGATTATTTATTGGTGAAATGCTCCAACACGAAAAAGGATGAAATATTTACAGGTCTTATTGGGTTAACATATGGTTATAGAAGATTAAAAGTTGAGCCATTACGTGTTATGAAAGTAAAAATTTCTTAAAATACAAGTTAAAAATAACGAATGCTGATTTTTTTCATAAGCTCTCTTAGTCTCGTGCCGATGGCTAAAAAAATGCAGTCAAAATCAAAAGTTACTCGTCATCGGTATCTTCTTTTTCTCCTTCCGAACTTTTAAGATACATTGGGCCAAGGCTTCATGTATTCAGCACAAGTACTAGTAATCAGTGGACCTTTCTTAAAACCAATCTTTTGAACATCCTATGTGTCATTGCTTTTAACTTTTATTATTTTGTAAGGGTTTAAATACTTGTCTTGATTTGAGACCAGGACCTTGCTGCATACGATTAATAGCAACAATATCATTTAATTTGAATTTCATTGCTTGTTTTCTTCTTAAATTGTAGGTTTTGTGGCTATCAATTTGAGCTAGTAAAATTTGTTTGCTTATTTTCTGATGCTTGATTCCTACGATGAATATCCTTGGATGGTACTACCCAACGTTATTAAAATGCACGGAGTATCCGAAATTGAAAAGTATAACATTCTGACAAAATAATATTTTTTTAACTTCACAATCACAACATCGTCAGATCACATTCTTTACCACTTCTGACATCAAAAATGTGGGTTCTGTTGCTTCATTATCAGAAATAATGACAGTGAAAGTATAAATTATTTAAGAGTGATTTTGAAATAACAAGAAAATACTATTTACATAGTTACAAATGAATATCAAAAAACAATCATTTTAGGGATTAATTCAAAGTTGATGGTCCAAAATCATTCCGGCTTTCCTCGTCGCGCGTTCCTCTCAGAGGGGATGTGAATGGTGGAGCTTTCAATCCTATTTAATAAATACAGCATCAATAAATAAATTCCATATAATAGACTGGGCAGCTGTTTATATACACATCTTAAGTTATAAAATGAGAAATATATTAGATATTTTGTCGATTAAATATGATACTAAAATACAACAGGAGGGAATTAAAATACGCGATAGAGAAAACTATATAATGTCTGGAATTTGGAAGTCGGTTGTGTTTCAATACAACACCCATTTAACAGAACTTTACATTTAAGGGACAAGATAAGCCCTGACATTTTAGATGCTCTCAGTCTGCTTTCTTCTGGTCTCCCTATCCATTTTAAATGGATCCCATCTCATGTTGGGGTCGACAGAAATAAAAAAGCCGAAAACTTGGTCAGGACTACTGCTGGAGAAGGGAGTGAGTCCTGGTAGGACTCTCACATGTAGAGAAACATGGAATAGGACGAGGGAAATATACCGACTTGGAAGAATTCCTCCTCACCACTTGGTACTGTGGCAGAAACCCTGGCGGATTTTTTCATTTTTCACTTCAAACATCAAACAGCTTTTTCAAGCTTTGAGTGACCATGTTAGGGCAATCTCTTTCCAGCAGGGACAGAAGATCTTCCCTAAGTGCCATGGGTTGAGTCTGACAGAGTGATTCCGGCTCATATTTTATTTTGCTTTAAATTTTCAAAGAATGAGGTCCATCCGGATCCTCTATCATTTCTAAACTTTTTGTATATTTTTGGGTTTAAAGAGATTATCTAGTTTTGTTGGATAATCTGGGATTAGCTACAACAACACAAAAATACGAATATAATGATAATTATTAGTGTAGAAGCGACAGAAGAATGTTTTCTTAGACTGCACTTGAAGCTTAAGACATTTTATATTTGCGGTATTTGTTATTTAACATGAGGTAAACTCATGTATACATTTTAACTACATATTATTAAGATGTACGTTGAAATATTACGAAAATAAGCTTATAAGTAGACTGTATATATTTTATTTACATGTTACCACATTTTCCCTCCCTTACATATTTTTTTATTATAGAAAAACCACAGAGAGAGATTATATATGCATATCTATAAATATAAATGTATGCGTGTAAGTATACATACATATCTTTCCTTAATATATTCCGTGTTTTACTGATGCTACTTTTTTATTGCTACTTTTATATAAATTTAATACTAAATATAAATTAAAAAACGATAATCAATGTTTGATCTGCATTCTGCGAACTTTCTTGTCATCAATAATTGAACATGTTTATCATCACAGCCTTGAATTACGTTCTAATACGGAGAGACAGATTTGTGTAAGAAAATAAATGTCTTATCTCTTTTATAGTCCAACATGGTTATCACTGTTTTGAATATTTCTATCAAAGATTTAGCTATTTTTTATTTTTAAAGATACTTAACTGATGGCAACACATATTTAGTGATTTTAAGCATTTGCTAAAAGTTTGGTCAAAATTAACAACAAACTGTTTTAAAAGAATATTTATAATGACTATTAAGCTTATTTTTAGATTCACTTATAGCAATTTTAATGCATTTAATAAAAATATTTTGCTTAAATCATTAAAATAAAGCATAAAATTTGAATGAAACATTATTGATTAATTGAAATTTTTAATCTATTTAATGAGTACATTCTAGATGTAAAATTGGATTTAATAATTTGCTTCACTTGATAATATATACTTAATAATAACAGCTGTTTTTCCAATGTTTTTTAAAATGTAACTGAGTTAAATTATTTTCAATATCATAATTTTGGTATTAATTTATAATATAATATCGAACAAATTCATTTCATGCTTTACATACCACATAATTATAAATTCTTATTTACTCATTGAAAATATATTCAACCTTGAAATAATCCAAAAGCTAGAAACCGAATACTTACTGGAAACAGTCTTTGAAATATTATACCTTTACGAGGGCTGAATTTTTTTTTTTTTCCTCATACGGACAACTGCTTGAAATTTATGAAGATTTTATTAAAGATTGTTTCTTACTATTCAATTGTATGGAATCCAGTTACTTTTCATAGTCATAATCTTGATAACGCTTGAAATATTTGAATATACAATAATACTTGAATAATAAGTCCAACATATACGGAGATTACTGCATTTATTTTAAAATGGAAAAATATACCGCATATATAATTCATTTCTTTATCTAATATTTATGTAAAAATTAAAGCGATTATTTTCAGTTACATAAATTTGTAAAAAGGTAAAGAGGGTATTTAGAAAAGAAAAATATATTCACATCTTTTACATTTGTTTCATTTGTAATTACTGTAATTTATTAAGAAAAAATTGTTCCTTGTATAATATTCCAGCTAATTTTTAAGTCAATTTTGTTAAAATGTTTCACTTTGAATTCTTTCACATCAGAGAAAAATATTTACAAGTTTCCCACGTTTATGAAATAAATTTTAATTTTATTTGCTTTAAGGAATTATTTTTATAAAAATTTTAGAAGTTGAGTTTTTTATACCCAACTTTAATTCATAAACTTAATTCATTGATTATAACATAACATAACATAATTGCATTTAAAAGAAAATTATCAATTTCTTTATTCGAATATTTTCTAAATACTTCCATAAATTTAAAAGTAGAATTTTCCCTTTTAAATGTTTTTAACAAATTAAATTTATTTTTATTTAAGTAAAATTATAACTATATTTTTTCTTTTGATAAATATTATAATATTTTTTCTAGTGAAAATTTTCTTTAATATTCATATATTTCTCATTTATATAAAACATTTATTATAAAATAAATTTGAAAAATGCATTTATTTATTTTATTTAAATAAATTATATTTTTCTTTCAATTTAATAATTAATTTTCACTGATCTGAAGAAAGGTTATTAATATCATTAATTTAAGTAACATTTTAATACAGATACAAATAAAAGAAATGATTTAATCATGTTCTCAAGGTACAAATATTTTATTGAATATTAAAGAACTTATGAGTAAGCTAGCATGTAAATATTTGATTGATTTTCATTTTCATTGTAATTTAATTTTTGACAATTACCTGTATATCGCTGCTTTCAAGTAAATTATCTCAAATATTTTCGTCTGACATTTCAACGAGTTTAAATTTGTGTTCGTTTGCACTAATTTATATCCCGAAGACCTAGCTTTTCTGAAAAAGAATCTAGCTAATATATTTTTATTTGTGCAATAAGCTATAAATGTTTTTTCAATTAAATTATTTTCATTTCAAATAATGGTTCTATTATTTATTCAGAAATAAAGTATAATATAGTATATTTGTCAGCCCACCACTAAATTTCATAGAGTATTTTAATCGGCTAAATTTGCCAAGTAAAAGCCTCATATTCTTTATCATATAGCTTTGTATAACGTACTCTTTACTGTGATAAAATACATGTTTCTATCAAATGAAACTAATTGCTAATAGTCATTTGCCTCATCTGCCAACTTTGAACTCATTGTTATAGAATGTGATAACAATGATATTAAAAAAGGTTACAGTTCTAATAAAATGCTCCAAATTTTACTAACTTAACGAAATAAAATGATAATCCCATAATGTAAACAATATATACATATAAATATATATTGTTAGTATGGTATCAAATCTTCGAATTAAATTTGATTTAAAAAACTGGTTGATTATAAGTAGAGATGTAAAATTCCCGGGAATTTTGAAGCTTGGGAATTTACTCGGGAATTTTGGGAAAAAACCGGGAATTTTGAGGGAATAAACTCAGCCAATCATATTTCGTTTCAGAATTTTTTCCGCATATATATGATGCGAAGTGAAGTAAAATTTGGTATCTGTAAATGATTTTTAAACAATGTGAAATTTTATTTTCTAAAATAAGCATTCATAAAAGCAGTGAAAAGCATAAAATATGAACACTAAAATTGTAAACAATATAGTATTGAAAAATTTCGTCCCTAGGGGATATTTTTATATCGGTGTATACACTGTGAGATATGTCGCTATGATAGTTGGGAAGCCAATGTTTCTCACAAATATATGTTTAATGAAACTATGAAAACAAACTGAAAGTTGTTATTTGACCGAAAATAATATTGTTTCACTGTAACAAATAGTGATTCTTTTCTTGATTTCTATTTTTCCAGTTTCAGTTCTTTTAAGTTGTAAAAGATTTATTATTTTTTTCGATCATTCTTTATATGATAGATTTGTTTCTTATGTATTCGAAATTGCTTTATTTTTTAAAAAAAAGGATTTCACTTTAATTTTAATGTATTAAATTTCTTAAAAACAAATTATTTGAAAAAAGTAAGGTAGTACATCATTTTTCAGTCTTTGTAATAAACTGAAAATTGATCTAAAAAATAAATAATATCAAGCAAATTGCTTTCACTTTTGTTTTGACTTCTAATTGACAAATTTTTAATTTACCAATGATAGAAAAAGATACTGTTTCATGTACTACTTCTCAACTGAATATATGTAAATGTTGTACAAATTTAACCAATATGTAAATGAAAGTATGTGGTGAGGTGACATGTAAGTTGTGAACAAAAGAAGCTCTTCCAGCACAAGTCATTATTTAAATCATATCTTGTAGGAATTAATGTGACAAAAATCATATGAAATAAGCAAGCGTCAAAGCATTATTACAATTTGCGTGTAATTTTGAGTTGCATTAAAACAGCAAATGTTATTCCATTCCAATTATAGATATCTTTATTTGCAGAGGGAAATTATCATCAATATATTCTAACATTATTAGCAGTTTCTTAATAGTAACTTATAACTATTTAAATTGACAAACTCAATATTTAAATTATTAACAATTTACTAAAAAGCCACGTTTGTAGCAACTTAATTTGCAAAATCTATTTAAGACAAAAACAATGAATTTATAAAAATTTTTTATCCACAAATGTAATTTAAATAATACTTTTTCTTTTATTATACTTGAAATATTCAAAAAAAATTTCTTTTATATTTTAAGATTAATTAACACTTTTTTTAAGTACAATATATAATGCAGACTTTAAATAAAACCATTTTTATTTCTTTTGCAAGGATCTGATACATTAATTTATACAATTACAATATATCTACAGTTGAGTAATTCATTGAGTTTTTCAAAAAAATTTTTACAACATTAAAAATGATTTCAAAACAATAAGGTAGAATCAAAATCTTTTTATACTATTTTTCATCATTTCTAAATGATAAGGTAGAAAATGTGGGTGAGTTAAAAAATTATTGATAATCTGTGTCATTGAAAATATTTCCATTTTTCCAGACTTTAGTACTAGAAACGGAAATAATTTTATGATATGAAAAGAATTTATGAAAGCCAAGCAAATGAATTCTGAAAAAAAATTTTTTTTGCTTTTTTAACATTTTGCACTTATGTATGATCTTGTTATAAATTCAAATTATTTTTTAATTCAATGCATCTTGCTTTTCATAAAAAGGCTGAAATGTGTTATTCTTTTCAAAAGGAAATTTGGTTAAAATACTAGCTCTGATAATATTAATGCCAGTTTGATATAAAAAAATAGGTATATTATTTTTCTACAATCTTGTTATAAAAACTTGAAAACATATATTTTTTAAGATTTAGTTCAACTTGCATTTTTACACACAAGATTAAAATTTGTACATAATACAAAAATTTTAGGACACTTGACAAATCTGCAATTTTGTGAATTATATATTTCCAATTCAAAAACTTGAAGTAACAATAAACAATTTGTTCAGAAAGGATTTTAAAAATTGTACAGATGCACTTAGAAATCTGCACAATAAAAAGATCCCATCTAAAAATTGTTTATATCTGTTACCTTGTGAAATAAAATTAGGTATTATTTCTATGGTAGAAAATATCTAATATTTACAAATATAAAAATATGGTTTAGTAAATACTGATTGATTTTTATGAATATAGTTGTTCAACATGACAATGAAGTGGATATAACAAAAATTGTTATTATAAATTATGTATAAAATTGATGCTACATATTTTACTGAAACACTAATACTATATTTAAAACAAGCAAATTACACTAAATATCTTAAATAAAAGTTTAAAAATATTAGTTTTTCAATGTTTATACTACTATTTTCACGATGTAACACCAACTTGATGACCTATGATATAAATGTGTAGAAACTTAAGCCCTTGTAATGCTGAAAGGTATAAATCCTATTAGCGAGGTATTATAAACAATATCCTACATCCTTTCTGATCCTTGATCATTTTAAAATAGCAAGTTTCAAGAATTTTAAATGCATTGTAAATCAATGCATGTTGGTCATAGATATGCTGTCAGAAGGAAGACTTGTGAACTTCAGCTCTTTAAAAAATTTCAAATACAAAGATGAAAAGTTTGTTTTTTTCTGGGATAAATATAAAATACAATGAAATTTAAAATTTTTAAAAACTCTTATATGAAGAAACATTTAACATATCACACATCAATATTATTATTTACAATCTCATATAAGTGTGTGATTACCAACCATCAACATATTCTGTAATAGTTAATAATTATAGTGAAAATACATAAGACATGTTTTTGAATTGAGAAACAAATCTCGATTCACTAAGCCCGATTATGTTATGTGTGTATACATATTTAAAATTATGAAATGATGTAATCTGCATATATATATGACAATCATTTAACCCTTCAACGTGTGGTGGTCGCACCATGAAACCACTAATTTTCGATTTTTTTCTTAATTCCTTTTCACGATTTTTCACTTAAATTTTATAGATTTCATATCTTTTATTTTTAAATAACACTAACAGATGGCAGCACCCATTAACTTTAGGTCGATCTCCTTCCAATATGGCGTTAATTAATGTTCATTTTTAACAACACAAAATAACCTACTTTTTGAATATAAATAATGATAAATATTAGAAATTTTTTCTTCCAATATCGTCACGTCTGTCCTAAACAATATAAATGCAGCAGTAATTTGAACTAGATACGTAAAAAACTTTCCTTTTTTGAGGGAAATTCCTGGTGGTTGCACCGCGCAGCTAGCACACGACTTACGTGAAGAGCAGACTATATAAACATGGCCGACACTAACTGGTTGTCAAAGGACGGAGTATTTATTATGACTGGGAATTAGAGTGTGGGAGGGGGATTTGAATGATAGGGTCATTTTATTGTAAACAACATGTGGACTTTATATCGCCAGTGAACACGTGCTTTCACTATTTCTGTTTCAGAAAATCTTTTCAGTTTCAGATTTTTATTTGGGTTGAATATACGTTTGCTCCCAGGCTAGTACGGAAATTTTTATTTAGTAGCATTTTGTGTTTTTATATTTAATATATATATTATCGAAAATAGTATTTACTAGTAATACACTACTAGCAATACGAAAATAGTAATAGTATAAAATTTTATTTAAATTTAAAATAATTAATAGCAATATATTTTAACTGTGTGTAAATATTTTCTTCTACTGTTCAAATTGAAAATGCCTCGCAAAGGGCTAGGAATAGCTGAGGCATTGGCTTTATTTGAAGAACTTCCTTCAGATCCAGAATCAGAAATCTCAGTTGATGATAGTGACAAAGATCATTCTTTTTGTGGATTATTCCAAAATATTCATCAAAAATATAAATGAAAAAATACAACCATATTACAGAAAGGAGCTTTGTTTTATGTTGATGCATGAGAGAAGAATATCTGCATGTCAAACAAAGAGAGGAGTTGATACAGAGTACATACCATGACCTCTTATAAAGGTGCACAATTGGTTTCTGGTGAGGCTGGCTCTCATCATAAAGAATGAAGGATTTGTCGACATGACAAAAGAAGACATCAGCGCCCTTATCAATTGCTACTTAGTCCCACTGACCAATGAAGACCTCCTTGAGATGACAAAGTCTGCAAGTAAGAAAATGACAAGGAAGAAACTGAAAAGCTTGGTCTTGCCCTGGAGAATCTGCTCCATGGCAAAAACGATGCAACAATTTGCACAAGACATTGATGACAATATGGTTCAAGCTGTTGAGTTCAGCAATCGCTTTGATGGGGTTATGTTCTTGTACAGAGGAATTTTGAAGGGTAAAAAACAGACAACTACCCATCACCATGTTTCTTTCCAAGGTAAAGCCCCAGGCTCTACAGTCAGCACCTCCAGCAGAAGAGTCTGTCTGAGTCTGCCTAAGGCTTCTACGAGTCAAGGAAGAGCTCTGCGCCATCAACACAATACTCTTTACGTCTCTCAGAAAGCAGTGTTGATTAATGTTTATTACTGTAGAAGGTTTTGTAATTAACCTTATTAATAAGCACTGACATGTTTAGTAAATACAATGTTTTCATATTTAAAACATTCATGTACTTGCATACATGAATATTCCTAAGGAGTAAATCCTACTTTGCAGTTTTTTCAGCTTTTGTGGTAGGTTCTAGTCCTTTTTAACGGCAAAAAACGAGGGATCACTGTAATGCCTTAACCCATTGGTTAGATTAAGGGAGTTGTGTTAGGCGGCAAGAAAACCACTTCAACGGGAATATATGTTATTAAGTCAGATAATTTTGTTGGATAGCTTGGAACATAATCAATTAAAAGTAGTGTTCTTGATATAAGTTTTTTAATTTTGCATTTAACAGGTGGGCAAAAATATTCTGGAAAACTTTCATAGTTATCCATTACTTCTTATTAGATTCCCAAATTACAGGTAAAGTTGCTTTGGATATTCCTTTTACTGCTCTTGGGTTTTTGGAATAGTAAACAAGTAATGGTTTTAACTCGAAATCTCCATTTGCATTACCACCCAGTAGAAGTGTTAAGCGATCTTTTGAAGCTTTAAATCTTGGTGCATGTTTTTCTTATTAATAAGCATTTCTTATTAATAAGGATAAAAATGTTTGTTTTGACATTCTTTTCCAAAATATGCCTGCTTCATCAACATTAACAACCAATTCTGGGGGATAGTTTCCACATTCAATTGTTGTTTTTAATGTTGCTTGCAATTCATCCTCTGTGTTTGTTTCACCACTTGCTATTTTTCCTGTAATCTGTGTATGTTATGAAGATTATTTTGATATTTAAATATATTAAGCCATCCTCAACTTGCAATGAAAGTTTCCCTTCAGTTGCTTGCTTCAACTTGAATGTAATTAAAAATTCTTCTTGCTTTTTCCATTATAATAGATTGGCTTAATGTTAGTGTGCTCAATATCTTCAACAATCCATATAGAATGTCGTTTTTCGATTTCTTCTATTGTATTATTTCTGTGAACTGGTAATTCTAATTGCAATTTGGAGTAGTTGCAATTGCTGATGACAATATCTAATCTTCTAATTACTTGCACTTTAATATTTAGTGAAATGCATTTTCTTGTTGCTTTATTTTTGTGCTTTTTATTATCACTCATGATAAAAACTAAAACTCAATACATTTGTCATGATATCTCAATCATTATATAAATTTATGTTTACAATAACATCCACAAATGTTTGAAACAATAAAAATATGTTTGTATAACACCTCAGAAAAGAAGAAACACAGATAAACTGCTTTGGATATCAGGATATGATTCAAGCTTTACACATGCTGCCTGCAATTTCGAGGAACCCTCACAATTCAAATAAAAGATTGTTAAATCAAGACAGCGTTAAGTGGGATCTTACTGTAATTACAATTTTTTATTATTTATTTTTTTGTAAAAAGCCATTTAAGATATAAAAAATGGTTCTTAAAATTTTATAATAATTGTGAAAAATATTTATTTTTACAATAATTATGAATGAAACCATTATTCTTAATAATTTAAACATTTTAATTATGTTGAAAACTAGTAAGAAAATAAGCTCTGTAATAATTATACCAATTATATGATTTTTCAACATAAATTTTTTATTAGAAAATTTTTCAAATTCAAAAATCCTTATTTAGTTTGAGAAAGTGTCCTGAAAACATTCTAAATTTAAAGAAAGTGCATTAACTGTTGCATAATCATTATTCATACGAAACATGTTATTAAAAAAATCAATATTATTTCATAATGCATTGAATTTTGTTTTGTTTTTAGATTCATTAGTTGATTGAAATCCGAAATTACGTAAAGTACTATTATTCAATTATTTTAAGAAAATTTTATTTTCTCAGTTGTGTAGAGGGCACGAGAAATAGATTAAAATCCAAATGGCATAAAATATAAAATCTTGCAATAGAAAACTATTACATGTTTTATTTTAAAAAAATGTTTTACACAGGATCCATACTTTTAGAAATAACTGCCCTTTTTTGTTATATTGATTATTTTCATAGGATTCAAGCTTTACAAAGTAAAAATGAATACTATCCTAATCATGTGAAGGAAAAGGTGAGAGAAGGTAGACAAACACCTTCCTTTTTTTATATAAATTATCAATAGTTACAAAAACTTATTGATATTGAACATACTTGTATGAATTTATATAATTTTGAGTCTTTCTTTTTTAACTTTTAATCATAAGAAATTAATGAATGCATTAATTACCAGACACACTATAATTCAGACACATTTTAATTGAATTAATACATCAACCAATAAAATTTAATAATTTAGCAAGCTAAAATCTCATATATATGCATTTATAACACACTAAAATATACAATGCACTATTATCTAATCATGATATATAAGTTTCAACTAATAAGTTATGAAAAAATTGATGCTCTAAAAAGGATGGTAAGCTTTAACCTTATTCACATCAACAAATGAAAATAGATATAAAAACTTCTTGTCCTTTCCGTGGATGTTTAAAAGCAACTCTCTGGTGTATGAGTATATGTTTTTTTTAATGTGCTTCACACACATTTAGTAAATTATTAGTATTTTTGAACTTTTATCTGAAGATAGTAAATATTATTTAGTGTTCAATATTTGACGAGGCTCTGTAAATGTTGAAACATTTGTTTATTGATATAAAAAATGGAACACATTTATTATTTAAATAATCATATATAAAGTTCACATATAAGCTACGCATTATATTACATATATTTAAGAAAACAATATATACATGTTATCCAACTAAATTATATTTATTAATATACAATCATATTTAGAACTAAAATAAGAAAAGTCATTAATCCAATACTAGTTTAATATTGTCATACAAAGAGTATAGCAATTGCATACATTAACATACAAAGAAGGGTATTAAAAATAAGCCATATGTAAAAACATGTAATAATAAATTTTTGAGTTTGGGTTATATAACTTTAATAATTATTCAGCATGAATATTAAAATTCTAAATATTTAGTCAAGCTGCATATCTTGTATATGATTAACTTCTAGATACTTGATATTTAAATATTGGTGCCATAAAAGTACAAAAGAAAAGAAAAGCATTAGTACTTCCAATATTATCTATAGAATAAGTATTAGAACATGGTACAGTAATAACATCTAATGGTTCTAATATTATTTTTGATTTATTGATAGTTACTTTAACTTTCCCTTTTATAACACTAAATGCTATATTATATGTTGGTGAATATTGTTTTTCTTTCTTCTTTTTAAAATTAATATCAATATACCCAAAAGATATTGACTCTCCAGCAATACATTTTGTAACTTGGTAAGAAGTGTGATTGGAATCCTGTGATTGTGGGGATGACCATAATAATGTGTTAAATGGTCTGTGTACATACACATCTTCTTCATCCCCTGTGTTAGGATTGATGACAGCTACAGGGTCAAGAGTATTTTGAATATGCTTTAAATTAATGGTATTGTCTGGAAGTTTTCTAATCTTTGCTGTTTTATTTTTCTTAATATTATTGCGAATTCTGTTTTTGAAACGCTCTGTAATAAAATCATCATCTCCTTTCTCCCAAATCACTTCCGGTTTAATCTTGCTAATCTGTCTACGCTCATTTCTCCAATGATCTAAGGGAGGTACTCTAGTACGAGTAGATCTCCGAACACAAGGTTCCACAGATTGAATAATCAAATTCTCACTATCCTTTTTAGACAAAGAAGTTTTCGTTTTCTTTTTACTTTGTGATTTAGGCATTTTTGAAGTAGTTCCACATGTAACTATTTTATTTTGTTGCGATTTTAAATCTTTGATTGCTTCATCTGAAATAGAGTTGGAAGACAAATTATTCACCAATGACTTATTTGCATTTTTATTCTAAAATAATTTAAAAAATAAATAAAAAACTAAAAATTGTTTATATCTGTTACCTTGTGAAATAAAATTAGGTATTATTTCTATGGTAGAAAATATCTAATATTTACAAATATAAAAATATGGTTTAGTAAATACTGATTGATTTTTATGAATATAGTTGTTCAACATGACAATGAAGTGGATATAACAAAAATTGTTATTATAAATAATGTATAAAATTGATGCTACATATTTTACTGAAACACTAATACTATATTTAAAACAAGCAAATGACACTAAATATCTTAAATAAAAGTTTAAAAATATTAGTTTTTCAATGTTTATACTACTATTTTCACGATGCAACACCAACTTGATGACCAATGATATAAATGTGTAGAAACTTAAGCCCTTGTAATGCTGAAAGGTATAAATCCTAGTAGCGAGGTATTATAAACAATATCCTACATCCTTTCTGATCCTTGATCATTTTAAAATAGCAAGTTTCAAGAATTTTAAATGCATTGTAAATCAATGCATGTTGGTCATAGATATGCTGTCAGAAGGAAGACTTGTGAACTTCAGCTCTTTAAAAAATTTCAAATACAAAGATGAAAAGTTTGTTTTTTTCTGGGATAAATATAAAATACAATGAAATTTAAAATTTTTAAAAACTCTTATATGAAGAAACATTTAACATATCACACATAAATATTATTATTTACAATCTCATATAAGTGTGTGATTACCAACCATCAACATATTCTGTAATAGTTAATAATTATAGTGAAAATACATAAGACATGTTTTTGAATTGAGAAACAATCTCGATTCACTAAGCCCGATTATGTTATGTGTGTATACATATTTAAAATTATGAAATGATGTAATCTGCATAGATATATATGACAATCATTTAATTAAGCAACTTTAGAAGCACTTTTCAGCTCACACAAATTAATCAAAATGAAATTGGTTGAAATTATGGTGGAAATCAAAAGTTTTATCTATTATCTAATTTATTTTAAACTATAATATAACAAACACAAAAGCTATATCATGGAATAATTTAAATATGATTATAAATATTATCTAATCAAGTTAAAATTTAACTTTTTTCCAAATTATTGAAAAAATCATCAAATACCACCTAAAAGACAGGAAACAGATATCTCAAGATGTTGAAAAAGAGGAAATGGCAAAAGCTCATAGGAGATAGGTTCTGCTAGTTAGGACAAACAGGATTTAATGGTTATAATACTGGTAAAAAAGTTTATTATCGATGCAAACTGGACCAATTCACCTTCATTTATTATAAGAAACACTCATCAAAATTTTAAGAGTAACTTCAAATGCTACTATTTAACTCTTAACTTTCAGTAAAAGCAAAATGATGATATAAATCTCTACAAATGTAAAATTATTGGAACTAACATGCATATTCAAATTTTAAAAGGTCCATAATAATGAAATAAATTTAATATTTTGCCACGTATTCCAAAAAAATTACTGATTAGTCAAATTGTTAATAAACAACTAAATTAACTAGTAATGAAGTCCAACATGCTTAATTAAATCTAGTTTTTCTATTTAATTTCTTGCCAACATTTTGAATGATAAATAGCTTCATTTTGATAAGGAATAATATCAAGAGCATTTTCCTGCTTCTTTATTACTAGCAAATTAGCAATTTTAAACACAGACATTTTTTTAGGTAACAGTATGAAAGTTCAGATTTTTTCCAAATCTTAAACACCACATTTATAAACTTTAATAATTATAACAGTAAAAAATTGTGAAAACGTTTCACTAAAATTAATAAGAATGAGTATTTATTATAATCTATGAACAATCAGTTTTGTTACAAAGGTTTTTGTATTAGTATTCTATAGAAAGTACACAACACTATGTAATAAATCCTACAGCAATTATATAACCATTTATGAAGCATATCTATGAATAAAAAACTTGCAAAAGAAAAAAAGTCTTGCCTGTTAAGAATGCCAAATAAAATTATCAGTATACTTCACATCATTACTTTTGATGGCAAGAGAAAATGATTGTCTTTTTGTATACAATATGTTCAAAATCTGAATCGATAAACAGATATTTAAACATGATTTAACCTGAGAAAATAAAAGCACAATAGTTAAAAATTACTTTTTGAATGTTTCTAACTATAACTGTACATCCAGGCTATTACTTTTATTTAAATTGATCAAAAATAACTTAAGATATCTAATGAAAAATAAAATGAATATCTACACTAACGATTGACACTATAAAAAAAATTTTCGTAAGCAATTTTAAAATCAGTTATCAATCTAATCTATTGCGTTTAATTTAACATTTTATAAATAATAGTAGAATAATATTTTTAAGAAATATATGCTGAAAGATATGATAGTATATATACATATCAGATAGTGATATATATATATCATATATATATATATATATATATATATATATATATATATATATATATATATATATATATATATATATATATATATATATATATATTGAAAGACAGCAAATCTAAGCGATTTCTCTGTCCAAAAATTTAAAAAATAAACATTCAAATAATAAACATTACGACTAACAATTGCAATGAACACATCTTGAAATCTCTCCAATCTTTACAAATGGCTGTCAAAATGTTTTGAGAAATTTCTATTGCCATAAATAAAAGTAGAAATCATTAAAATGTATCTTTTTAAATATATTGTGTCGTTTTAATAGTTAAAAACTTATAAATTTTTAAGAAAATTCTAATTTTTTCCCAATTTTAAAAGTTTGGGAATTTTGAAAATTCCCGGGGATTTTCAAAATTTCCATGGGAAAAAAACCCGGTTTATTCCCGGAAAAAAACCGGGTTTTTTTCCCATCCTCGCAACACTAATTATAAGTGCGAACTATGTTTACCTGTAGTGAAAGATTATAAGCCTTTCCCAGTGCGTGGACCGGTGGCGTGGTCCTTTATCCCGCTGCCCAAAAGGGACGTAAGGATTTGAGGTGGTCGGTTCAAATCTTAGAGACTTATGAGAGTCTTACCGGTGATATGTTACGGTGAAAGTCGGTTGGCTGTTCTCATGCAGCTCAGCCGCAACCCTTGCTGACCATCCTCTATCCTTTTTATAAATTTTTAATTATCCTTCATATATATTTTATTTTGCTTTATTTAATTATTTTAAAACAAATTTTACATAATTGCTAATTAATAAATACAGATACAAATCAAATTCATAATTTTTGTTACGTGAAATAAAAAATAAAATTTAGTTTACAATGTTAAAATATTCAATAGTAGTTCAAAATTGGTGATAGTACTACACAAAATTTTTGCCAAACTTGCTATCACTCATTTGTATTAATAATACCTGAAGAGCTTTTTATAAATAACATTAATAGCATATATAACGACCTTGAAATTTAATGAAATCAATTGACTAATTATAAAGGAGAAAACTGGAGCTATATATATTATCTATTAGAAAATTATCATAATAACTAAGGATTAAGAAAGTGGTATAGGTTATTTTAATATGCTTTCCTGGAAAAGAATTTTAAAAAAGTAGGAAAAGAATTTTTTGATCACAATGAAAGTTGTAGAATAAACAGTGTGGAAAACTGTTACCCATTCTCTTACTAGATGGCGCAAATTTATTTAGCTATTTTAAAAAATATTTTTTGTACATATTGAGTTTCTCCACAATTAATTTAAAGTTTACACTTTACATGTAGTTTTTAATTTTATAATTGTCAAAAAAATAACTACGGAATTAATAACTGATTTTTACAAACTCATTACAGAATTCTATCGATGTATAAAACGCAGAATCTAATTAGTTTTATTTTAAATTGCAAAAGTCAAATTACGTTGCAGTTTATTTTAGGACATCAGAAATGAAATCTTATTTAACTTTCCTGTTAAATTTAGAATATTGCTCAATTTGATTTTATGCAGCTATTGAAAATTAATTTTAAAATGAATTTAAGTTTTTGTGTGTGTCGGTTAAAAAATATTTACCGTAAAACTGTCCTCGGCGCCATCTTTATTTGGAAATATAAACAATTTGTTGAAAAAATATTGATAATTAAAAACTATAAATATTCTTTAATGAGAAAAATAATTAATTTCGTGACTAATGAATAAAGCATGTAACTATAGAGTTTTAAGGCTAATGAAACCAATTTTAAGACAGGACTAATGAATAAAGCATGTAACTATTGTAAGTGTTAAGATAAATATATTACAATGGCGCCATCTTGTTGTCGAGATAAAAATAAAATATTTATTAAATTAAAAAATTTATTTTTATTTGTTTAAATTAATTGGAATTATCAAACTAATAAAAAGTCCTATCAGATATATCATTTTTGATAGTTTTGGTAATTATAATATTTTTAGATGAATACAGATATTTTTGAAGTGAGTGATGATTAAAGTTTATGACAAATAAATACGTAATTGTATCTAATTATAATCATCTTTCACGGAAAATCTTTTATTTGAAAGAGTAATTCCTGATTTTATAATGTCATTGATGATTTTTAAGCAAATATTTGGGTATTTAATGCTATAAATTTGCTAATAATTAAAAATAATAATTTTTTTAAAAATTTATCAATTTTAATTTAGAATATTTGTTTACAGTGTGCTATATAAAGTATCGTTAAGACATAACAACCATGTTGAGATCAAAAGGAAAATTTTAACTGTAAAGATAGCAATCATGTTTTGATCAGTTTATTAATGACCATGTAACTGAGGACGTTTACTAGGTTGGACCAATAACATTGCAATAAGCAATAAATCAATTAAAACAATGGTTGTTTGGACAGAAAAGTAAAAATTAGCCATGTAACTCATTAGCTTCTGCACGAAGAAATAATAAATCAAATATATAAATAACTATATCACGCTTTCTCCCACTCTGTAACATATTTATTATTCATGGATTTTCAACCACGTCGTAAACAGTGTTAGGAAATTATAAAATATTTTAGTAAAATAACAAAGAAATTGAATTGCGGGAAAACTTTTTAATGAAAATGTGTCGTATACACCTGTTGCAAGTTAGGAAAACTCCTGAAGGCTAGAAAACGTGGCCAGGCGTCCATGAAGAAAGTTCAATTACAACAGCAATCTCCCATTTTCCATAGGAACTGCGATTCCTAGAGGTACATGTCGGTTTAGAAAGTATAACTGAGTCACATTGCCCACTTGGAGGACTCGTGCAAATTTAGACGCATATTTTTGATTGATGTTGATCCTCTTAAATAGCAAAGTATAATGTTTGTAACTTTTAGTGCTCATTTCGGTAAGTTTTCAAATATAAAAATACTATCGAGATTTAGTTTTATAAGATTAAAAAAAATATTTCCCTCAAAATGCAGAAACTTATCTCTGTTATTTAGACTCTTCTGACATTTAAATATTTATTACTGAAATTCAGAGGGTAAAAATAATATAAATATTTGTTATTTTATATATTTGGTTCCTTATATCTTTACTCTTACAAGGTACTCGCTGTTTTCCAAACCGGTTAAACTTCAGGTACAGTCCGAGGCTCGTTTGTACCTCTATTTATCTATATGTTTGCTCAGATACTAACAAAATAATCTTCATTTTCCTATCCGAGAATTTGAATCAGAGGAAGCTGTTCATAGGAATCTAGTATACGTCATGTGCTGAATGTCATGTGCTTTATAAAAGGATCAAAAACACCAATGCCTGATTTTCTAATCATCAAAATTATTTTCAAAATAATTTTACTATTGAAATTTTTACTTAATTATTCCTCGATTTCCTTTACATTTATTTTATAAAAATACTTAAGAATTACCATCCTACCAATTTACAACTTTTATTTTCATATACATATGGTTGTTATATTCTAACGTTACTTTTAAATAGAATGTAAATTAACACTTCATACATGTATTAATAAATTTTTAAAATTCAAAAATTTTTATTTTTGGAATACATAAAAATTGAATGCACAAATATTAATATTGGATTATAAAATTATCGTAAATATTTTTAAATCAAGTATTATTTACAAATAGTGTGCTAATGGAAAATTTTTATATTATTTTTATATATATTTTTATATATATATATATATATATATATATATATATATATATATATATATATATATATATATATATATATATATATATATATATATATATATATATATATAGATTAAATACACATATTGAATCAAGCTTTTGTAATGGAGTATAAATTTTTTATTAACACAAAATAATTTGTAATAATGATGGATTTTTGAAAAGGGTTTCAGTGTATGTTTCCTACAGTGCATAAAGCTTCTTTGAAATGCTGAAGTCATTGCCATGACTTTAATCTCTGTTACATGGTTTCCAAGTATGATTCGTTGAATTATAAAAGTATATAATTAAATATATTTTTTGTTCTCGAAAATAATATATATGATAAGAAAATTGATCTACTAAATATAATTGTTATCATAAATTATTTTTTACTTTAAAAATAGAAAATAATATATTTAAAACGTACAAAATTCCATAATAAACTTTTCAAACTAACTAAAAGAAAACTAATGATCCTGTATTGTAAATGTAAAAAAAGAAAAGAAATATTGATGAAAGGAAAATATAATATTTTGTATATACAATACAATGTGTACAATTTTAAACAACATATACAATTTTATTTATATATATGTATTTCTTCCCGCTGTTTAGAATCAATTTTTTTACATGACTCTTATAGAATATAGGATGAAAAAATAGAATGAAAAATATTATGAAAAAATAGGATAAAAAGATGTCGCTAAACATTTTCTTTTTGAACATCTTGTCTAAATTATTTTAAGTGACAGAAGGCTGCAATTGAATTTTCCTTATAAATGTTTTTGTCAATGTGCTGAATTACTATCATAAATAATTGAGAGCAGCAGAAAATTTAGCAGTATACTTCTGATGATATAGGGGATATATTTGGGAATCTAAAAAAGATTTTAAATCTTATTTCATAAAATAAAAATTTAATTTGACTTTTGAAATATAAAATTAAATTAATGTGATCTGTGCTTCAGTTGTGGATAAAATTGTCTAATGAGCTTGTTGAAAACCACACAGCAAATACTTTCTTCAATATCTTGCTTTTATTCACATAGAAACTATGCATAAGAAGTAAAGATGAAGTCAATTGAGAATGAAATAAAACTCAAATATATTGAAATAAATTAAAATATTACTTAATTTAAAAATACAACTCCAATTAAGTTATATAATAATTAATTAATTATTTTAGTAGTTAATTGGAGTTGTCTTCTAATAAGAAAAAAAGTAAAAAATTTTCACACATTTTATTTTACTTCTTGAATCGTGATTTTTCACGTGAATCGTGAAAAATCCAATGAATAAAAATATTTTCATCACTTTTACCAAATTCTTTATCAGGAATATAGAATAAATTGAATTTTTCAAATTAATTGCTTTTAAGTAAAACTTATAACTCATAACTTGAATAGCCAAGTTTTCAACATTTACTTATTAAACTTTGATTAATTTCTAATTTTAAGGTTCACTAAATTTTACTGCTATCATTTAGAAAATATGCTTATTGTATAATTAATACAATAAAAGAATGATAAAGTTTAAGGAAAATATTTGCATAGTCAGAAACTTTAAAATACATTTCAAAATTTTTTATAATTTTGAGCTATATTAGCAAGAATTTAGAAAATGCTTTGAGGTTCTTAAAAAATGAACTGAGAACTGTCGCTTTAAAATAAAATTATGCATAGAAAGTAATACCAAATCACATTTATGTCGTTTTATTTTCAAATCTTAAAATCCATTCTCTTATTTCATATAAGTAATTAATTTCATTTTAATATATTGTTTATTTTTAAATTATCATTTTTCATTTTTATTTTTAACCAGTGATATATTTATTTCACAGCATCGCGAATTGCATATTTTACAATCGCATAAATTATTGATTTTAATAAAATATTGTAATATATAACTAACAGAGTAATTTGTAGGCATCTACAAATTTTGAAAGAATATTTTTAATTTAAAGATTTTTCAATTAAAAGAGTTCCTGTATTTTAACTTGAAATTTTAATTAAATTTGACAAATAACACAAAAAAGGTTATACATCTGAAAGTACTTATTTCTAATCATCTGTTTTATTTCTCAGTCGTTTTTTGCTCAAAATATATCTCTAAAAAATTTATTCTTTAACCTATAATGTTTTCTCAATACAAACGTGTTCTTTTT
Source organism: Latrodectus hesperus (assembly GCA_037975125.1). NCBI lineage: Eukaryota > Metazoa > Arthropoda > Arachnida > Araneae > Theridiidae > Latrodectus > Latrodectus hesperus. The sequence continues at coordinate 9,322 of JAJQOW010001684.1, read as the reverse complement.
CTGTTTTAAGATCAAAGTGTTTTCCTTATGCATTAAGACAAAATAAATGTTCCGATTCTTGATTCCCATTGATTTCTAAAAGTTTACATTTCGTAGGTGGGTACCTACCTGGTTCAACTGTAGTCTTGATACATAATGTTTAGGGAGAGGAATCAAAAAATAAAAACAATTATATTTTTAAAAATTAAAAAAATAGAGAAATATAAATTAATTTTGTATAATAATTATGTCTTCTGTTTTTCTGGAGTTTTAGAGTTTTTCAGAGTGATGATTATCAACAATTTTTGTGATTCTTATTTTTTGTTCGCCAGTTTTTCTTTCAATTTATGTCCCCTTAATGATTAATCAGTATTAAAATGAATAGTCTTTCTTTATACATCCGGTTTTACTGATATTGTGTGTGAGGAAGACTTGTATAGTATAGAAATGATATAGAAAATCTGCATATATATTTATCAAAATAAAGTATACTCACATTTTAGAATACAAAAATATTTACCCATCCCTTCTTGAAATTATTTATTTCAAAATTTCTATTTAGCTCTGTATTTATTGAATAATATATTTCTTGTAAATTGATTTTTGTTCGATTGTTGATAAATGCATGCAATATGTAATATAATTATATATTTTAAAAATTTTAAAATATATAATCAATTCCACTTCATTAGTCAATTCATTTAATTAATGCTCCAATAAATTCGCTTAATGCATATCGAATACATATATGCATATCTATAAAAATAAATGTATGCGTGTAAGTATACATACATATCTTTTCTTAATATATTCCGTGTTTTACTGATGCTACTTTTTATTGCTACTTTTATATAAATTTAATACTAAATATAAATTAAAAAACGATAATCAATGTTTGATCTGCATTCTGCGAACTTTCTTGTCATCAATAATCGAACATGTTTATCACCACAGCCTTGAATTACGTTCTAATACGGAGAGACAGATTTGTGTAAGAAAAAAAATTTCTAATCTCTTCTACAGTCCAACATGGTTATCACTGTTTTGAATATTTCTAACAAAGATTTAGCTATTTTTTATTTTTAAAGATACTTCGCTGATGGCAACACATATTTAGTGATTTTAAGCATTTGCTAAAAGTTTAGTCAAAATTAACAACAAACTGTTTTAAAACAATATTTATATTGACTATTAAGCTTATTTTTAGATTCACTTATAGCAATTTTAATTCATTTAATAAAAATATATTCCTTAAATTATTAAAAAAATGCATAAAATTAACAACAAACGTTTTTAAAAGAATTTTCATTCATTTTGAATAGCAATTAAGCTTATTTTTAGATTCACTTATAGCAATTTTAATGCATTTAATAAAAATATATTGCTTAAATTATTAAAATAAAGCATAAAATTTGAATGAAACAGTATTGATTAATTGAAATTTTTAATCTATTGAATGAGTACATTCTAGATGTAAAATTGGATTTAATATTTTGCTTCACTTGATAATATATACTTAATAATAACAGCTTTTTTTCCAATGTTATTTAAAATGTAACTGAGTTAAATTATTTTCAATATCATAATTTTGGTATTAATTTATAATATCAAACAAATTCATTTCATGCTTTACATACCACATAATTATAAATTCTTATTTACTCATTGAAAATATATTCAACCTTGTAATAATCCAAAAGCTAGAAACCGAATACTTACTGGAAACAGTCTTTGAAATATAATACTTTTACGAGGGCTGAATTCTTTTTTTTTTTTTTTTCCTCGTACGGACAACTGCTTGAAATTTATGGAGATTATATTAAAGATTGTTTCTTACTATTCAATTGTATGGTGGAATCCAGTTACTTTTCATAGTCATAATCTTGATAACACTTGAAATATTTGAATATACAATAATACTTGAATAATAAGTCCAATATATACGGAGATTACTGTATTTATTTTAAAATGAAAAAATATACCGGAAATATAATTCATTTCTTTATCCAATATTTATGTAAAAATTAAAGCGATTATTTTCGGTTACGTAAATTTGTAAAAAGGTAAAGTAAGTTTTTAGAAAAGAAAAATATATTCACATCTTTTACATTTGTTTCATTTGTAATTAATGTAATTTATGTAATGTAATTAATGTAATTTATTAATGTAAAAAAATATTGTTCCTTGTATAATATTCCAGCTAATTTTTAAGTCAATTTTGTTAAAATGTTTCACTTTGAATTCTTTTACATCAGAGAAAAATATTTACAAGTTTCCCTCGTTTAGTAAATAAATTTTAAATTTATTTGCTTTAAGGAATTATTTTTATAAAAATTTTAGAAGTTGAATTTTTTATACTTAACTTTAATTCATAAACTTAATTCATTGATTATAACATAACATAACATAATTGCATTTAAAAGAAAATTTTCAATTTCTTTATTTGAATATTTTCTAAATACTTCCATAAATTTAAAAGTAGAATTTTCCCTTTTAAATGTTTTTAACAAATTAAATTTATTTTTATTTAAGTAAAATTATAACTATATTTTTTCTTTTGATAAATATTATAATATTTTTTCTAGTGAAATTTTTCTTTAATATTCATATATTTCTCATTTATATAAAACATTTATTATAAAATAAATTTGAAAAATGCATTTATTTATTTTATTTAAATAAATTATATTTTTCTTTCAATTTAATAATTAATTTTCACTGATCTGAAGAAAGGTTATTAATATCATTAATTTAAGTAACATTTTAATACAGATACAAATAAAAGAAATGATTTAATCATGTTCTCAAGGTACAAATATTTTATTGAATATTAAAGAACTTATGAGTAAGCTAGCATGTAAATATTTGATTGATTTTCATTTTCATTGTAATTTAATTTTTGACAATTACCTGTATATCGCTGCTTTCAAGTAAATTATCTCAAATATTTTCGTCTGACACTTCAAAGCGTTTAAATTTGTGTTCGTTTGCACTAATTTATATCCCGAAGACCTAGCTTTTCTGAAAAAGAACCTAGCTAATATAGTTTTATTTATGCAATAAGCTATAAATGTTTTTTCAATTAAATTATTTTCATTTCAAATAATGGTTCTATTATTTATTCAGAAATAAAGTATAATATAGTATCTTTGTCAGCCCACCACTAAATTTCATAGAATATTTTAATAGGCTAAATTTGCAAAGTAAAAGCCTCATATTCTTTATCATGTAGCTTTGTATAACGTACTCTTTACTGTGATAAAATACATGTTTCTATCAAATGAAACTAATTGCTAATAGTCATTTGCCTCATCTGCCAACTTTGAACTCATTGTTATTGAATGTGATAACAATGATATTAAAAAAGGTTACAGTTCTAATAAAATGCTCCAAATTTTATTAACTTAACGAAATAAAATGATAATCCCATAATGTAAACAATATATACATATAAATATATATTGTTAGTATGGTATCAAATCTTCGAATTAAATTTGATTTAAAAAACTGGTTGATTATAAGTACGAACTATGTTTACCTGTAGTGAAAGATTATAAACCTTTCCCAGTGCGTGGACCGGTGGCGTGGTCCTTTATCCCGCTGCCCAAAAGGGACGTAAGGATTTGAGGTGGTCGGTTCAAATCTTAGAGACTTATGAGAGTCTTACCGGTGATATGTTACGGTGAAAGTCGGTTGGCTGTTCTCATGCAGCTCAGCCGCAACCCTTGCTGACCTTCCTCTATCCTTTTTATAAATTTTTAATTATCCTTCATATATATTTTATTTTGCTTTATTTAATTATTTTAAAACAAATTTTACATAATTGCTAATTAATAAATACAGATACAAATCAAATTCATAATTTTTGTTACGTGAAATAAAAAATAAAATTTAGTTTACAATGTTAAAATATTCAATAGTAGTTCAAAATTGGTCATAGTACTACGCAAAATTTTTGCCAAACTTGCTATCACTCATTTGTATTAATAATACCTGAAGAGCTTTTTATAAATAACATTAATAGCATATATAACGACCTTGAAATTTAATGAAATCAATTGACTATTATAAAGGAGAAAACTGGAGCTATATATATTATCTATTAGAAAATTATCATAATAACTAAGGATTAAGAAAGTGGTATAGGTTATTTTAATATGCTTTCCTGGAAAAGAATTTTAAAAAAGTAGGAAAAGAATTTTTTGATCACAATGAAAGTTGTAGAATAAACAGTGTGGAAAACTGTTACCCATTCTCTTACTAGATGGCGCAAATTTATTTAGCTATTTTAAAAAATATTTTTTGTACATATTGAGTTTCTCCACAATTAATTTAAAGTTTACACTTTACATGTAGTTTTTAATTTTATAATTGCCAAAAAAATAACTACGGAATTAATAACTGATTTTTACAAACTCATTACAGAATTCTATCGATGTATAAAACGCAGAATCTAATTAGTTTTATTTTAAATTGCAAAAGTCAAATTACGTTGCAGTTTATTTTAGGACATCAGAAATGAAATCTTATTTAACTTTCCTGTTAAATTTAGAATATTGCTCAATTTGATTTTATGCAGCTATTGAAAATTAATTTTAAAATGAATTTAAGTTTTTGTGTGTGTCGGTTAAAAAATATTTACCGTAAAACTGTCCTCGGCGCCATCTTTATTTGGAAATATAAACAATTTGTTGAAAAAATATTGATAATTAAAAACTATAAATATTCTTTAATGAGAAAAATAATTAATTTCGTGACTAATGAATAAAGCATGTAACTATAGAGTTTTAAGGCTAATGAAACCAATTTTAAGACAGGACTAATGAATAAAGCATGTAACTATTGTAAGTGTTAAGATAAATATATTACAATGGCGCCATCTTGTTGTCGAGATAAAAATAAAATATTTATTAAATTAAAAAATTTATTTTTATTTGTTTAAATTAATTGGAATTATCAAACTAATAAAAAGTCCTATCAGATATATCATTTTTGATAGTTTTGGTAATTATAATATTTTTAGATGAATACAGATATTTTTGAAGTGAGTGATGATTAAAGTTTATGACAAATAAATACGTAATTGTATCTAATTATAATCATCTTTCACGGAAAATCTTTTATTTGAAAGAGTAATTCCTGATTTTATAATGTCATTGATGATTTTTAAGCAAATATTTGGGTATTTAATGCTATAAATTTGTTAATAATTAAAAATAATAATTTTTTTAAAAATTTATCAATTTTAATTTAGAATATTTGTTTACAGTGTGCTATATAAAGTATCGTTAAGACATAACAACCATGTTGAGATCAAAAGGAAAATTTTAACTGTAAAGATAGCAATCATGTTTTGATCAGTTTATTAATGACCATGTAACTGAGGACGTTTACTAGGTTGGACCAATAACATTGCAATAAGCAATAAATCTATTAAAACAATGGTTGTTTGGACAGAAAAGTAAAAATTAGCCATGTAACTCATTAGCTTCTGCACGAAGAAATAATAAATCAAATATATAAATAACTATATCACGCTTTCTCCCTCTCTGTAACATATTTATTATTCATGGATTTTCAACCACGTCGTAAACAGTGTTAGGAAATTATAAAATATTTTAGTAAAATAACAAAGAAATTGAATTGCGGGAAAACTTTTTAATGAAAATGTGTCGTATACACCTGTTGCAAGTTAGGAAAACTCCTGAAGGCTAGAAAACGTGGCCAGGCGTCCATGAAGAAAGTTCAATTACAACAGCAATCTCCCATTTTCCATAGGAACTGCGATTCCTAGAGGTACATGTCGGTTTAGAAAGTATAACTGAGTCACATTGCCCACTTGGAGGACTCGTGCAAATTTAGACGCATATTTTTGATTGATGTTGATCCTCTTAAATAGCAAAGTATAATGTTTGTAACTTTTAGTGCTCATTTCGGTAAGTTTTCAAATATAAAAATACTATTGAGATTCAGTTTTATAAGATTAAAAAAAATGTTTCCCTCAAAATGCAGAAACTTATCTCTGTTATTTAGACTCTTCTGACATTTAAATATTTATTACTGAAATTCAGAGGGTAAAAATAATATAAATATTTGTTATTTTATATATTTGGTTCCTTATATCTTTACTCTTACAAGGTACTCGCTGTTTTCCAAACCGGTTAACCTTCAGGTACAGTCCGAGGCTCGTTTGTACCTCTATTTATCTATATGTTTGCTCAGATACTAACAAAATAATCTTCATTTTCCTATCCGAGAATTTGAATCAGAGGAAGCTGTTCATAGGAATCTAGTATACGTCATGTGTTGAATGTCATGTACTTTATAAAAGGATCAAAAACACCAATGCATGATTTTCTAATCACCAAAATTATTTTCAAAATAATTTTACTATTGAAATTTTTACTTAATTATTCCTCGATTTCCTTTACATTTATTTTATAAAAATACTTAAGAATTACCATCCTACCAATTTACAACTTTTATTTTCATATACATATGGTTGTTATATTCTAACGTTACTTTTAAATAGAATGTAAATTAACATTTCATACATGTATTAATAAATTTTTAAAATTCAAAAATTTTATTTTTGGAATACATAAAAATTGAATGCACAAATATTAATATTGGATTATAAAATTATCGTAAATATTTTTAAATCAAGTATTATTTACAAATAGTGTGCTAATGGAAAATTTTGCCTGAAAGATGTCTCTCATTAAGGACTCTTATATTATTTATTAGTTAAAAATTAAAATCATTATTTTATTAAAAAGCAGTTATATAAGATCAAAAATATTTTACGAACCATATTTTTCAACCAGGCTGTATATTACATGACATTTTATCAATTTGATGAATTCAAAAAACTTTATTAAATTTATTAAGTGTTTTATACATAATTCTACCACTGGATGGCGCCCCTGTTTTCTTTAAAAAGTTAATACATTTCTTTTTTTTTTCTCAATAGAATAATTATATTTATCAGTTAAAAACACTCACTAATATTGATATTGGTATAATGAATGATTATATTGAATAAAAAAAATTACATTTATAGCAAAAATCAATTTAAAACTTGAGAATTTGAGTTATTTATTTTGAGGAGACAAGAATTTAATTTCTAATATTCAGCTACTGGTAAATTTGAAATATGTATATATATATATATATATATATATATATATATATATATATATATATATATATATATATATATATATATATATATATATATATATATATATATATATATATATATATATATATATATATATATATATATATATATATATATATATATATATATACATATACATATACATATATATATATATATATATATATATATATATATATATATATATATATATATATATATATATATATATATATATACAGGGTGATTATAAAAAAACTTTGCCAACATCTGCACTTCTAGCGTCCATTCTATTTAACCGATCAAGATGATATTTCAAATATAGTTCTTTTGAGATATGCGCTCGAGATTCTGTGAATGGCAACACAGTGGCCCTCGCGGTTACAGTTATAGTGACAGAAACTCGAAATTTTCGAATGGCAACGTCTACTTTTTACCATCGCAAAATGTTCAGCACATGCGAAAACCCTAAATAGCGTTGAAACGGTACCGATATGTCTAAAAACGGACGTGTTCTGCAAACACAAAAAAGAGTTCTGAAAACCGGCCAATAAAACACGATCTGGGCGCACGCAATAAATTTGCATGTGACAGAGTCAAGAAACCAATCACAGAACGCCGGTCGCCAGAAATTCAGCGTAGGAAACCTATAAAATACCAAGCGGGTATGCGAAGTCGTCATTCGGGAACTCGCACATGCCGACGATATGAGTCTTCCTAGGAAAGTTCGCGGTGAATTGATCAAACTCTATTACCAAAATGGGATGAACGCTGCGGAAGCCTTGCGTGTGTATTGCCGCAATCATCGACAACGACGCGGCCCATGTACTCTGCAAGCTCTGCGTGATTTAGTGCGGAAATTCGAAGATACAGGCTGCACCTGTGACAAACAGCGCTCCGGACGGCCAACTGTTTCTGAGGACGTTGTCATGGAAGTGCACCATACAGTGACTGCAGGACACACAGAAACCGCAAGAGGCATAGCGCGCGTGTTGGATATTCCGAACTCAACGGTCCGCAAGCCCTTGCGCTCGGTACTTCACATGTTTCCCTATCGGTTCCAGCGCGTCCAGATGTTGGAGCCGGGTGACCCACAACAACGTCTGGACTTCGCAAATGCATTTTTGTTACGATATGATGCGGATAACGACTGGCCACTTCGCATACTATGGACGGACGAGGCGCATTTCACCTTAAATGGCAGCATTAACACAAAGAATTGTGTGCACTGGGGAGAGACGAATCCTCATGCTGTGGCGCCAGTACCATTATTTGACGCCAAAGTGACTGCGTGGTGCGGCATTACAGCTACATTTGTTCTGGGCCCGTTCTTTGAGGAAACGACCCCGACTGGCCCTGCAACATGTTCTGTAACGGGCCCTCGGTATGCAGCCATGCTGAAAAATTATGTCTTACCGGAGTTGCGTCGGCTGAATGCACTCAATGACATTGTTTGGATGCAAGATGGCGCACCTCCACATATAGCGAGGTCAGTTAAAAGGCTCCTGGATCAGCATTTTGGTGATCGCATCATCTCACGCTATTATCCTTTTCCGTGGCCTGCGCGATCCCCAGATCTGACGCCTATGGATTTCTGGTTTTGGGGCTATCTCAAATCCAGAGTTTATCTGTGCAATCCTCAAACATTGTCGGACTTAAAGGATTCTATACGGCGTGAGATTGGAAACATCCCTCGTGCCATGTTGCGTGCAGCGACATTGTCCACCGTCTCCCGCATGCAATGCGTAATTGCCTGTGATGGCACTCATGTGGAAAATGTTTGAAATTAATAAAGATTTATTTTCTCTATTTGTTCTCATCATTGAGCAGTGTCTTGTCTCTGTCGTATGCATTATTCCTCCGTGCGCCTTGAAGAACTGTTTGTATGTGTATAACACGTCGGTTTTCGGACATATCGGTACCGTTTCAACGCTATTTAGGGTTTTCGCATGTGCTGAACATTTTGCGATGGTAAAAAGTAGACGTTGCCATTCGAAAATTTCGAGTTTCTGTCACTATAACTGTAACCGCGAGGGCCACTGTGTTGCCATTCACAGAATCTCGAGCGCATATCTCAAAAGAACTATATTTGAAGTATCATCTTGATCGGTTAAATAGAATGGACGCTAGAAGTGTAGATGTTGGCAAAGTTTTTTTATAATCACCCTGTATATATATATA
>JAJQOW010001683.1:0-37442 GCA_037975125.1 Latrodectus hesperus | reverse complement strand
TGTTACAAATTTGTAAATATTGATTATATTTGTCTTAAAATATCTCAGACAGATCGGAAATTCTCACCTTTTTGGGCAAAAATTGCGGTATTTAGACGTGTTGTAGTTTAAAAGCGGATTTCCTAATGATTTGGCGACTTGGCGACGGTTGGCGAGATTCTTGGCGACTTGGCGAGAAATCGATACTTCTGGAAACATCCATCACCTAAGCTCTAGGACCAATATTTTCCGAGATAGACTAGAAGCTTCCAGAGCCTTGGCGAAATTGGTAGATTTCTCCGCCAAGTCAGGTATAAATACCGCAGCCCGACATGGAAGAGTCAGTATAGTTTTGTGAAGACAGTCAGTGAGTGAAGACGATTAGTTGTGACTGCTAGTTGTTCTCTGTCTGAGGTATTTGAGACCTGTGATTGGAAGCTGTTTCTTATTATATCTGACGAATTGTAGCTGTATAATTGTGACTGTTACAGCGGGAATTTCGTTTATTTAGTGAAGTTCTTACGAATAAAAAGTCTTGTGTTCATTAAGTGGTTGCTTTATTCAACTCTCAATCAACACGAACCCGTGGAGCTCGGTACAACTGGTGTCAGAATCGGGATTGAAGAGTTGATGCAGCGTGTCACAAGAAAAATGGATATGGATTTAATGAAAAGTCTTCTCGAAAAATTAGCGGAGCAGATGGCTGAGATGAAAGCTGGACAAGAAGAGATGAAAGCAAGACAAGAAGAGATGAAAGCTGGACAAGAAGAGATTAAAACCGAGGTGATGAAAGAGATAAAATCTGGACAGGAGGAGCTTAAAAAGGAACTTAAGAAGGACATTGTAAGTGTTAAAGAAGAATTCTCCAACATCATTCAGGAGAAGATGAATGCAATGGAAGATAAGGTAACTTCAGTTGAAACTAAAGTTCTGGAGATAGAAGAAAACGTTGAAGAAGCATTAGACAATATGAATAAGAAGATTGAACGCTTGGAGAAGCAAATGTCAAACAAACATGAAGAACCCAACGTGGCATTTGTGCCTTCCCTAGCCAATATTAAACTCTCAACATTTGATGGGAAATCATCCTGGCAAGTATACAAGACCCAGTTTATGATGGTAGCGGAAGCTAATGGATGGAATCCCCGAGCCCAAGCTTTTCACCTGGCGGCTTCTTTAAGAGGAGACGCGGCTGACATCCTCGAGACGCTTCCGGAGGAGCAGAGGCACGATTTCCAAGCCCTATCGAGTGCGCTTGAGCTGCGGTTTGGAGATAAGTGCACTAAAGAATATAGCAGACTACAGTTAAAGTCCCGCTATCAAAAAGCGGGTGAAAGTCTGCAAGAATTGGCTGCCGATATTCAGCGACTTTCCCATCTAGCATTTTCGGACTGCCCAGCTGAGACACGTCAAGATCTGGCTCTCCATCACTTCATCGATAGTGTGCGAGATCCGGAGATACAGAAAACACTTAGACTCGCCGATGTCAAAGATATTGGATCTGCCCTAGTATACGCACATAAGATAGAGGCTGCCCAGCAGGCCGCGCGTAAAGACCGGCACTCAATCAGAGCCGTCTCTGCTACTGATACGGACTGTAATCTAAGAAAGCAAATTGAAGATCTGCGGCGAAAATTCCATAGCTTAGAATTGAGTAAAGGTGGCAGAAACATGAAGATTCAGTGTTGGACTTGCGGTGCAGTCGGACACGTCCATAGAGACTGCCCGAAACGAAAAGATGGTGGAAATGATCTTCCACCACAGCAGGGAAACTAATATGTGGCCATCTCGCGGGGCGGAGATGTCCAGAGAGTCAGAAGCCCCATTTCAAATTGTTTCATATTTCTTCCGTAAGTAGCGGCGACAACGGACTTTTCGTTATGGGACATGTCAACGAAGTTCCCTGCAGAATGATAATTGATACTGGAGCCAACGTAACTATCATTAGGACAGATTTGGCTCGCAAACTTGGTGAGAAACTCATCTGGACGCCGCCCTGCATTACCCTCCAAACTGTGACAGGTGATAAGATTAAAGTGCATGGAAAAGTCAATCTAAACATTGCATTTGGTAATGCCGTGTACCATCATATGGCATATGTCGCTGATATAAATGACGAATTTATTCTCGGATTGGATTTCCTCAAAGAAAACAATTTCAAGTTAGATTTTAAAAATAATGAACTACATTCATGTTCTGAAGACATAGCGACTTTTAAGACGAAATATTCAGATATTAAAACAGTCCATCATATAACTGCAAAGAGTGAAATAACATTACCACCAAGAACTGAGACAATAGTTTCCGGAGCTCTTTCAGAAGATAATAATTTTCATTATGGATTGACTGAATATCCAGATTCCGACAATAGCGTTAAAGGAGTACTAGTGGCTTCTTCCCTCGTCGACCTTTCACGAAATGTAATCCCGGTAAGAGTTGCTAATCTAAGCAATAAGGTAAAACTAATAAAAGAAGGAGAAGTGCTGGCGACTTGCACTCCAGTGACCTGTATTAACCGAAATTGTCAAACCACACTATCTGAGCCTCCTGACACTCTAATTAATGAACTCCTTCAGAATGCAGAGTTAGATGATAAACAAAGGAATGCTGCAAGAAATCTATTATTAGAATTCGGAGATCTCTTTTCCAAGAAATCAGATGATGTTGGGCGAACCAAATTGACGCAGCACCGAATCAATACAGGAAATCATCCACCCATTAAACAACATCCGAGAAGATTGCCATTCGCTAAGCAGGAAGAGGTGGATAATCTTCTGATGGAAATGCAGCAGAATGACATTATTGAGCCATCAGAGAGTCCTTGGGCTTCGCCTATTGTTTTAGTTCGGAAGAAAGATGGTTCTACCCGATTCTGCGTTGACTATCGTCGGTTAAACAACATCACTAAAAAAGATAGTTACCCTCTCCCCAGGATTGACGATACACTTGATGCTTTATCCGGTAAACAATGGTTTTCGACTTTGGATCTCAAGAGTGGTTATTGGCAAGTAGAGATACATCCTGAGGATCGAGAAAAGACTGCATTCACCACAGGACAAGGACTTTCGCAGTTCAAAGTTATGCCATTTGGGCTTTGCAATGCACCTGCAACGTTTGAGCGCCTGATGGAGACAGTATTACGAGGACTTTCCTACGAAGCCTGTTTGGTATATTTGGACGATATCATTATTGTAGGGCGCACATTCGAAGACCATTTAAGAAACATCCGAAAGGTGCTGGAAAAATTAAAAATGGCCAACCTGAAGCTGAATCCTTGCAAATGTAATTTATTCCGACGTGAAGTAAGCTATCTGGGACACATTATCTCTGCTGAAGGTGTAAGAACAGATCCTGAAAAGATCTCCGCAGTTAAGGACTGGAGTCGTCCAAAAGATGTCCACCAATTAAGAAGTTTTCTTGGACTATGCACATATTACAGGAAATTTGTTAAGGGTTTTTCAAGTATTGCCAGACCTCTTCACAAGTTGACAGAAGTTAAACAGAGATTTCTATGGACAGATGAATGTGAGAAAGCTTTTAAACAACTGAAGGAGGCGTTGACATCTTCGCCCGTTCTTGCATATCCCCAGCCCGAAAAATTATTCATTTTAGATACGGATGCCAGCAACGAAAATATCGGAGCTGTTTTGTCGCAAGAAATTGATGATAAAGAATATGTCATTGCTTATTGGAGTAAATGTCTATCGAAACCAGAGCGGAATTACTGTACGACCAGGAAGGAATTGCTGGCAATCGTTAAAGCCATAGAACATTTCCACCATTATCTCTATGGAAGAAAGTTCTTGCTCCGGACAGATCACGCATCCTTAACCTGGCTTTTAAATTTTAAAAATCCGGAAGGACAGGTAGCCAGATGGATTCAACGACTCCAGGAGTTTGACTTTGAAATACGTCATCGCAAAGGAACTCTTCATGGAAATGCTGATGCACTATCAAGGAAACCGTGCAATGAAAGCTGCCGATATTGTTCGAGAGTAGAGAAGAACTATCAGTTAGTAAATCCTTCGGTACGCCAAGTTACTGTTTCACCTCCACCGAAACCAGACCCATGGAGTGATAAAGGACTTAGAGAAGCCCAAAAAGAAGACCCAGATATAAATCCAATTTTAGAATTAAAAGAATCTTCCAGTATGAAACCAAGTTGGCAGGATATCTCCACCTACAGTCCTGCTACTAAGCAATATTGGGCTCTTTGGGACTCACTCCATGTAAGAAATGGTGTCTTATACAGGAAATGGGAGTCCGATGGTGGACGTAATTTCAAATGGCAGCTTGTTCTTCCAAAATCAAGAATTTCAGATGTTTTGAAAGAATTGCATAGTAGTTCAACTGGAGGCCACTTTGGAGTAATGAAAACTCTACAGAAGGTTCGAGAACGCTTCTATTGGAGCAAAACTAGAGAAGATGTAGAGAAATGGTGTCAATCTTGTGATGACTGTGCGGCACGTAAGGGACCAAAGAAACGTAGCCGAGGAAGGTTGCAGCGGTACAACGTAGGAGCACCTTTTGAGCGAATAGCATTAGACATTTTGGGTCCTTTACCACGATCTTCAAATGGCAACAAATACATACTAGTTGTCATGGACTACTTTACTAAGTGGCCTGAAGCGTTTGCAATCCCCGATCAAGAGGCGATTACAGTAGCCGAGGTTCTAGTGCATCAATGGGTTTCCAGATTCGGCACACCCTTACAAATCCATTCTGATCAAGGGACAAATTTCACCTCTGTTGTGTTTAAAGGAATGTGTCAAATTCTCGGAATAGACAAGACGCAGACCACGCCACTACACCCACAATCGGACGGCATGGTAGAGAGATTTAACAGAACCATCTTGAATAATCTCTCACTTATGGTTTCCAGAAATCAGCAAGATTGGGATTTGAAGCTACCGCTGTTTCTGCTTGCATATCGCAGTGCTGTCCATGAGACTACCGGATATACTCCTTCACAGATGCTCTTTGGTCGCGAACTTCGTCTCCCTTGTGATCTTCAGTTTGGTCGTCCACCGGATACATCTTCATCGCCAGAGGAATACCTTCGAGACCTTCAGGCACGTCTTGAAGATGTCCATAACTTCGCTCGAGACCGAATCAACCTGACGACCGAAAGAATGAAGACAAGGTATGACACAAGAGCGACAGGACATGAATTTCAAGAAGGTGACAAAGTTTGGTTGTGGAACCCGATTCGACGTAAAGGACTTTCTCCAAAGTTGCAAGCCAACTGGGAAGGTCCCTACACAGTCCTAAAAAGACTGAACGACGTCGTGGTTCGTATAAGAAAATCAGCTGCTTCAAAACCAAAGGTAGTACATTATGATAGATTAGCTCCTTATCGTAATGTAGAGTAAAAATTAGTAGACCATGGTCTCTTTGTAAATAGTATAGATAATTTTAATCTTTTCTATTTTCTTGTATTTTTAGTTGCTTGTGTATGTAATGTGCTCTGTATCATCTTGAAATGTAAATTCTCTTATATTAAATTTGGCCTCCTATCAGGGGATTGTACTGCCCGGGACGTGCAGTCCTTGAGAGGGGGCAATGTTACAAATTTGTAAATATTGATTATATTTGTCTTAAAATATCTCAGACAGATCGGAAATTCTCACCTTTTTGGGCAAAAATTGCGGTATTTAGACGTGTTGTAGTTTAAAAGCGGATTTCCTAATGATTTGGCGACTTGGCGACGGTTGGCGAGATTCTTGGCGACTTGGCGAGAAATCGATACTTCTGGAAACATCCATCACCTAAGCTCTAGGACCAATATTTTCCGAGATAGTCTAGAAGCTTCCAGAGCCTTGGCGAAATTGGTAGATTTCTCCGCCAAGTCAGGTATAAATACCGCAGCCCGACATGGAAGAGTCAGTATAGTTTTGTGAAGACAGTCAGTGAGTGAAGACGATTAGTTGTGACTGCTAGTTGTTCTCTGTCTGAGGTATTTGAGACCTGTGATTGGAAGCTGTTTCTTATTATATCTGACGAATTGTAGCTGTATAATTGTGACTGTTACAGCGGGAATTTCGTTTATTTAGTGAAGTTCTTACGAATAAAAAGTCTTGTGTTCATTAAGTGGTTGCTTTATTCAACTCTCAATCGACACGAACCCGTGGAGCTCGGTACAATATGTTTGTGGGAAGCGCAATTCCCATTATAATATATTGACGCTGCTATCAGAATGATGAGAAAACAATTTCCCGCTTTCGTTTTGTGCTGCTATCTAGTGTTCAATCGACTGAATGGAATTGACGGTAATTTTGGTTTCGAATGTTTGAAAGCGTTATGTGAGATTTGTCTTACCACGTCTGTTCTGATGTGACATTTGTACTGCTTAACGATTCCAATAAAAAGAGGGTACAAGGTTTGGTGTTTAGCATACTCTAAGACTGGATATATTTAGAAATTTGAAATTTATTGTGGGAAAGAAATGTCTGATAATAAGGCTAAAAAATTAAATTTAGGACAAACAGTAGTAGTATCATGATATCGTAATTTACTTGGCTTATCTTTGAAGGATATTAATACGAGAAAACACACAAAGATCTATACCAGCTATTAGAGATAAATAGCTACTGATGGAGCAGCAAAGGTACCATTTTAAGAATGTAGAATTAATTTTAAGAAACAGGGATGGTTAGGAGTCAATAGATTATTAGATTAAACCAAACTATTCGATGTATTACTTAGAAATGTAGATCATCGCTATTTCCTGTTTGCAGCTCATTGAGATTGTTATAAGCAACGATACTCACTGGCTAGGGCATCTTTTTTTAACAAGAAATTCAAAGTCTGAAGCCAAGCAATCGAAATGTCTTTATCAGAATGACCTTTATACGAATAAACTAATAACATATATATTCCGTTGACCCCCCCAGAACATGATGCTATACTGATTAGAATCGATAAAGAGTTGAACATCAAAATTAGAAATAAAATTATTGAAGCCCAGTGCGGGTTCTGGAAAAGTCATAATCTAGTATGAAGTATGACATCAGATATATTTTATTATGGAGAAAAAGGGTCACATTTTCGAAATCGTTTCACTTTCTTTTCAGAAATGTCATATTACAAACAATAAGTATTGATTGTACAAACTGAGTCAGTGAGAGTGGTTTTGCAGTTCTGCATATAATGTGGAAGGACAGTTTAATAGTTTGAAGGTATACAGACAAGATACTGAAGAAATTATTGAATTATTGATTCCACAATAATGACTGATTATTACTACTGGAAAATGTCAAATCTCATACGGTACATCTAGTAGAAAACATACTTTGAGCAAAAGTATGCTATAGCTAAATCTAGTCTAAATACAATCGAGTTTAAGATGCATTTGATCGACAATGCTGAGACACCAAATTCTTAATTTACTCTCCAAGGCATAAAGATTATCATTCTTCAGGAATTAAAAAATGTCCCCCAGTGTCTTATCGATAACATTATAATTTATCAAGCGAAATAGACTTGAAGTAGTCTTAAATTTTCAAAGGAAAAAAAGATTTATATGGCTTGGGGAAGCCATATTAATCATCATTTTTCATCTGTTCAAGTGATTGAAAAACATTTTCAAACTTCTCTTAGGCACATTGATATCTTAGTACTATCCGATCCTATTTTAGTTGAATCCACTTAATGGTTTTTTTTTTAAATTCAGTTTAAAAAAACCTACAGAGAAATTCAACAAGATAATGGATAAGAATATTTTGCTTATCCCCCGATAATAACCCTTATAAGTTCAGCATAATATTAAGATTTATAACTTTTTTACATATTTGGGGAATCATTACTTTGTAATTAGAAACAATTATGAAGATGTTAATTTTATGTACAATGTGCGTATAGGATTCGTCGTTTCTTAGTGGCAGTAAGGTCCATCCTAATTACGTTAAACAAAAAAAGGTTGTTGTTTTGCTGCTTTTTACATGCACATTCCTTGGAATGGGTGCTCGATAACTCTCCAGATTTTTTTCCGGTCAAATTTTACCGTACGGTCACCCTTGGCGAAATTTCAAAAAGTCTCCAAAGCCGTATGACGTCATACTTATGGTGAATTTCCTATCGGGAAAAACGGCGGGTGGAAAAATGGCTGAAATAGTGACAAATATTTCATACATTGTTGGTATCTATCGATATACTCAACTAATTTTACAAAATTAACAAAAAATGCAAATTTATAGATTTCAAAAATTAATGGTAAAATAATAAAGTTGATATGTTAAATTATCCATAAAATTTTTTGATTAAAACAAAACACAAAAATATTTCGAATAAATAATTTGATTTCGATAAAATATTTTGATTCACAAAAATATTTTGAAAAGAACGAGGGAGCTGAAAAAAAGAAATTACTTCTGAAACGATTGCGAATAAAGAAAATATGAGAACTTCGGAAAAGTAAATAACAGTTTTAAGAAAATCAGAATACGAATTCGAACGAAAATTCCAGAAGAATCCGAACACGAATAACAATGAAAAATAAAGCAGCATTCGGAAAAGAATAAATATAAATTATTAAGTACAAATTAAACTGTTAAATAGAATATCTTTAAGAAATTAAATACAGAAACAATAATTTTAAAAATGTACATACAAATTATATAGTATTTTATAATAATAATATAAATTATAAGAATGCTATACATAAACTAAAGAAAGAATGTATCGACACAATTTCAAACAGTAACTTTAAATTCAATTTAAATTTTTAAAGTAATGTAAAAGAGCAATACAACCCGGAATTTAATTATCCAATCTGTCAAGCAAATTGTAAAACACTCTAAAAAAATCTTACGAAGTTAACTCGTAAAAATTTCTAGTAAAATGCTGAAATGGAACAAAATGTTTTAAATTTCATCGCGATGACGTAAACACTAGGGTTGTTAAAATTGAATTTTCACCTTAATTCTTATTGGCCTTCATCTGTATGACGAGCATCTCGCGAGAATCGCATCAGACAAAAATAATGTCAGTTCGCCAAATTTGGCTTTAAAAAAATACGCGCCAAGGGTGACCGTACAGTAAAACTGAGCCTTTTTTCCTTCCTATACACGAATTAATTCCATCATTTACGCGAACTCGGAACTGTTATTGTTGTTGCAGCAGCATATTTCCCTGACCTTGATTTGGGTTCTACCAGTTTAGATAGAAGGAGCCGGGTGCAGTCTTCGTGATTTTGAGCCAGGGACCAAGCAGAAATGGCCCAATGTTTGGCCTGCTACTTCAGAAGTATCATTTCACTAGAAGGACATAGCAACCAAGCTCAGTTTTAACGTGCCCTAGCCGCCTTTAGCGAACATGACGGATCTTCGATTCAGCCGGGATTCGAACTCACCACCTTCCGATAATAAAAACGACGCCGTAACCAACAAGGCCTCTACTGCCGAAATCTAACCATGGAGGATATTCTAATGTCTAAAAATCACTTCTGGTTATTAAATTGCCTGATGCCCTGTATCTAAATATCATCTGCACAAGTACTTATAGCATGGGAAAACAGTGCTTATGGAGCAAAAGATTTCATAACCAGCATATTATCGCACAAAATTCTTTACGTTAATTCTTCACTTAGTGATCACCCTTTAAATCAATTTAAAGGTTTGCTTTAGCATTCTGGTTTTATTCATAGATAATTTGCATACTTTTTATGCAACAATAAGATTTGTGAATTAGAACTAAGTAAAACTTATCTTTCTTTTTGCTGAATTTTTAATGTTTAAAAATATACACGATTTATTCATAGAATGAGTTTAATAATCATAGAGAGTGGTCAATTTATACTGCCAAAATGTAAATAAATTTTCCGTAGTAAGCTGTGCTTCTCTTTAATTTAATTTCTATATTTATATAATTCCATCATATTACCTACTTAAAGAAATTATAAAAATATTTTAGTTTCGTTTTTTGGAATATGTTAATGAATGTTACAGCTATTAAGTGAAATCTTTATACATTTGCTGTGCGATTTGATGATTTTTGTAAACATTTCAGAACTTGCAGAGGAAGATGTAACACTGGATACAAATTTTTCGACTTGACTGAAGAAGCCACGTATAATTGTCAATATTCTGAAGGAATATGGAGACCTAATTCTTACTTTCCAGAATGTGAACGTAAATATCTTAAATAATTAACTTCTTAAAGATAATTATAATTTGCTTTTTCATTAATTAAACACATGTAAATAAATTTTTTTTCAGCAACAAAAGTTTTGCATATTCTTAGAAACATCGCTTTATTTTTAATGTTATGAAGAAACGCCAAATCAAATCGATTTAAAATGCACTTTATTGCTTAAAATTTAAAAAAAAAATCAAAGAAAGCAAATGCAAATGGCATGAATAATTATAGTTGTATCAAAGAGTGTTTTGAACTAAAATTGATCAAACAAGTGTCATTTGAAATTACTCTAGTACAAAGCTCAATGCATAGTGTACTCTCCTGTTTCTAGCAGTTCGGAATCCACTTTCAATTATTCGACCAACCCCAATGAACTGTCTAGTACAAAAAAGGATTGTAAGATACCAAGCAGGCCAAATAACTCGTTTTAAATTAAAAATATAATTAATGTATTCTTTGAAAATTTTATTTAATTTTTTTTACCAAACATTTAGATAAGAAATTAAAACTACATAAAAAAAATTCTGTTCTTTATTTGTGCTATTCTACGCCTTATTCTTTGCAAAATTCACTATATTCTTTATTCAACAAATATTTAAAATACAGAATATTTCATTTATCTTACAATTCACTCTCCTATTATTATTTTCTTTTAAGAATTCATTGAAAAATCATATTTTTTAAGAATTCATTCTTTTTTTCTTTTAAGAATTCATTGAAAAATCATATTTTTTAAGCAATACCTTATATAGCAGTAACAATGTTATTATAATATAGTTGTGAAGAATTACTCTATTTGTAACTGATTTACTAGACCATTAAGTTATCTGCACTTCTGGCTAAATTTAATTTGATTTCGATTTTACTGTAAAGCCTGTACAAAGTAGTTCACGAAAAATATTTTCCAACTATGAAAGGAATGTAGTAAGTATCGTCAGAAGAAGTAAAAAGTCGTAAATTTTTGAGCTCCTTAAAAAATTTATACCTTCAATTGTATCTCGTGGAAAAATGCGCTTTTTGGGGTGGACGCTACCCGCATGATTCTAATTGCTGAACAGAAAAAATGGATGCATTTTTTCTTTTGCAAGCATATCTAATTAAGTGAATTTATCAATAAATTTCAATTTTTTTTTCATTATTGACATCTGTTTTCTGCGGTATTGATTGAAATAATATTTTCTGAAGTTCCAGAATGTACGAAATAGGAATCTTCGAGAAGTTTTAATTGTTTTTTCATGAAATGAAATAGCGCTTTATTACTTGCTGTCCTCTGACTTCTCATTATATTGAAATAACCATCGTCATTTCTATAAAAAGTAGCTAGATTAACTATATATCAGTGTTGGGAAATTTAAACACTCTCTCTAGGTTTCATAAAACTAGAAAATGCTTGTTGTAAGTAATTTAAAACAGAAGCAAAGATATTTTCTTGATAGAATAGCCCATTTACATTGCTTGTTATAAGAAATTCTTCTGTTTCTGCAGAAAATTATATATATAAAATGCAAGATTAGATATAGAACTAAAAAGTACAAGAGAATAGATAAAAACATTTATGCGTAGTAATATATATATATATATATACATTATATATATATATATATATATATATATATATATATATATATATATATATATATATATATATATATATATATATATATATAAGAAGAAGAATACAAAGTAAGATTTTCGAAACTTTTTAATTTTTTGGCATGCTGCTGCAAGATGAGAGATTGCTAAGTTTAAGTTGCTCCCAAAACATAAATTACACAGAAAAAATTCAACAAATTTTTTGTCTTGAATTTTATTATATTTGAACCGCAATCAAATTTTCCCTCTTGAATAGAAATTTTGCTCTTTATATAAACACATTTCTTATAAATACAAACTTTACGTTTTTTAAAGGAAAGGCAGGTATATAAATCTTATTGTAATTAATAAATAAGCATTTTCTTTAAAAGGAAAAGCATGAACATTTTTTATTTATGAGAAAGACTGGTGAAACAGTTGTAAAAATGATACTTAACAATTCTATTTTCGATAGGTATCCTTCTTAACCGATAGCCAAAGGAATTGGTTTACCTATTTTTGTTTGAGGTTATTTCAAAATCTTAAAATGAAAAGTTTATGTCCAAATTCTTATGAGATGAATATAATTGATTTTATAAAGTTGAGAAATACATTTAATTATTTCTTTATTAAAAAAAAACTAGTTAAAATTTCATTGTATGTCTTAGAATTATTCGTTAGATAAAAACTTATGGTTCTATTTTTGAAGTAGTGGGCCAAATGCTCTAACTATATCGGGATATAACCATCAGTTGAAAACGTATACCCAACTTTTAGGTAAAATTTCTAATTTGAAAAAATAGATTGAATTTTTAACGTTGTTTACTATTTATTTCGTTTGATTCAAAATGCTGTTTTGGACCACGAAATGAAGTCTCAGACATAGATCACCTAAAAAACAAATCGAATGTGGGGTGGAACATTTTAATTATTTTAATTTGAAAACTCTCCCATTAATATATAATTTATTAACTGTTAGAATCGATATTCCTTTCACATTAGCGGTCTAATGCATTTCAGTGGTGAGTTGGGAAAGCTGAAAAGCGTATTCACTTCAATGAACAAAATCCGTACTTTATTAAAAATCGACAAAATAATTTTATAAAAATATGTCTTCTTCTTCTTCAGCACGGCTTTCCTCAGAACACTTATCTATTGGGTTCTCCGGGAGGCGACAGTTCTCCAATTTGTCACTTTCAACACTTTAAAGTCCTCCTCTACACATACAGTTCATCTAAGTTTGGGCTGAACCCTAAATCTGTTTGCAATTGGCCTATAATTAAAAATTCTTGAAGTCAAAGATGAGAGGTCCATTCGACATATATGGCCCGCAAATCTCAAGCGACATATTTTAATATAACTGACGATGTCAGCTTCCTTAAAAAGTCTGTAGAGCTGGAAATCGTATGTATGCATCCAAACTCCATTCTCATTGACAGCTCCAAAAATCTTTCTTAGGACTTTTCGTTCAAATATTACAACTTGAGTCTTTGTTAGAGTCCAGGTTTCGCATCCATAAGTGAGAACAAGTCTTGTGATGGTTTTGTATAGCGTGATTTTTGTAGATCTTTTGATCAGTTTCGATTTCAAGAAAGTTCCCACTCCATATAAGCAGCGATTAGCAGCAAGAATTCTTCTCCTTTCTTCAGAACTTATCTCATTATGAGAATCAATGTTTGAACCTAGGTATTTAAAATTGTCAACCAGTTCAACTTTAAATAAAAAAATATGTGTGAATGTAAGAAAAAAGGGGATTCAATATAGTGCATATTTTTTTTACTCTTATAAGTAACGTATAAGTGACAATTTTTAGAGGAAGGAAAGAACCTCACCTCTTCGATATTGATACGAGACGATGCAATTTCATAGTATTTCCAAATGAGAATGAATAATGATTTAAATTAATTACAAACACTGTAATTAAAAATTTCGAAATGAAAGCACCGCTTCTATCATAAGTTAACCAGAATACAAAATCGTTTGCTTAGTTCTATTCCGCAATGCTGGGTTAAGTTTCACATCGGACAGAAATCTGGAGGACAAACAAAATATCGATTTCATTTATACAGATAAATAAATTCGTGAAAAATTATTATTGATTTATTCTTTTCAAAACGCTTTTACAGTAAAAGAACATGTTAAAACAATTTAATTCAACAGGGGGCGGGCGAAGTGAGGTGGCTATGAGGAGATATAAAAATCATAAGAGTCATAGGAGTGCCGATTATTATTTATAGAAGGAAAAATATAATAACTTAATTAAAATAAGAAAATACGCATATTCAGTTTTTATTTTAAATCTTATTTATAATTTTAACAGCCGAATGTATTCCGCCTTGTAAGAATCGAGGTACTTGTGTCGCTCCAAACGTATGTGCTTGTCCAAATAATTATAGAGGAGATAGATGCCAATACTGTAAGTAATTCAATTTTCCCTTATTATATATTTCTGAGTTATTTCTTTTCAAGTTTTCATTGACTTTCATAATTTAAAATCTGAATTCTACGCAATTATATCTTAGTTCTTTTAAATATTTATTATTTATTTATTAGTTCTTTAAAGTTTACCAATTAATTTCATGTCATTTTTGTACCATAAGCAAAAATTATAACATAAATGGGTCTAATAAAACAAAATCAATTATTTAATATAGACATTTATGCAGCTATAGGATTGTGCGCCATTTCGAAGAACTACTTAGCCAGCAGTTGGCGATGTACTCACTCAAGAACCGAAACAAGCTGTGATATAAGCTGCCATCCACCTGGAACTCGAGAAGCTGAAATAGATGTCCACAGACACGTTTGTAGCAATAATGGAGTGTGGTTTCCTCCTTTGCCACGATGTGTTCAAGGTATGATATTTTAATGCTGGCATATATTCATTTAGAAATTTATCCATACAACTGAAACTCATCTCAATTATCTTATGATGTTCATTAAGGCTGTTTATTACCTTAAGGAAACACAATTTTATTCTTAACGTCCTCTTACGGAGATTATAAAGTTCTAAAATGTTGATATTCTCTGTTGTTGTTACTTATGACACTTGGACAAGCCAATATCTAAATGCCATTGGCTATCCGAATTTAAGTTAGAAGGGTGCGTCTTCCGTTTTAACTAGAGCACCACGGAAGTGAAAGTATGACTTCGTTCTGAACTACTTCGATAGATGGCACCACCAAAGAATCTACTCCCTCAATTTTGACATTGATTTGGAGGGGGAGAAAATTTTCTCCAGGCCATTACACCCATAGTAACTGCTCAACGACTGATCATAGGACTTTCGATTCCGCAGATTTAATGAGCTCGTAAATAGCATGTACTCGGTGGGTCTTTGGTGGCATTGGGAATCGAACGCCGCCCTTCCCTACAGAAGGCTGATACCTTAAGCACTAGGCTACCACGGCCCCTGATATTCTCTGAATCGTTAATAGAGTTAGATTTTTGGATAAATAAAAGATTTCTATGAGCACAAAGAAGTTTTTTGAAATCGACGCACGTGTACAAATGGAAGTGTGAATTGCTTTATTAATGCTCTGCTGGAGGTGGTCTGCAAATATAGTAAGGCATATCATTTTGTAACATTTTTGTGAATAGTATATTAATATTAAGCGTGATTCACAGGATAGTTGGTCTCCCTTTATAATGTTTTTCCATGCAAAGACTAATTTGACAAAGATCAACAGATTAAGCTAGAATTCCGAACCAATATCAAAATCACACTCGGGGTAGGAATCGAATCTATAAATTACTGAACTGAAAGCAAGAGCGCTATCGTTCAAGCGACAGCTTGGCACATGATTCATAGGATATTATGAAAGGAACAATGAATAAGCTTTGTAAGATTGACAAGTAGGGATTTTTTGACTGAAAGTTTTAATCTTAATATTTCTCTCGGTGAATTGAATAACAGGTTTTCACGTGACCTAGTCTATATATATATATATATATATATATATATATATATATATATATATATATATATATATATATATATATATATATATATATATATATATATATATATGTGTGTGTGTGTGTGTGTGTGTGTGTGTGTGTGTGTGTGTATGAATGTATGTATGTATATTTATATATATATATATATGTATATATATATAGTTCCCTTGTCAAGCTGGTTGGGCATATTTATTTAATTATTCAGTAAACTGGATTATTGCGAGTATCATGACTCAGTTTATTTAATGAAAAAAGGAGTGAATTTTTTTAAATTATAATAATACTTCTTTTTTCCTATGCTTTTTATATGTCGCTGGTTATAGAAAAATCTTGAAATATTAAACGAATAAGAATTTGTATGTAAAGTAGAACCAAACAAAAAAGAAATATTAAGCGAATAAACAAATAATTTGAGATTAGTCATTGTTTAAAAAAACAAATAAATACACTTCTTTAAAGAGATATCTCGTGAGAAAACTCTCTCTCTCTCATTAAATACACATTTTATTGTTGAATTAGTAATTTTTGATTCCTTGCATACTAAAACAAAAATTAAATTATAAAATTATCAGTGCAATTTAAATAAAATTGATATTTGTGAATTACATTAATTTATATGTATTATCCCTAAGAAACTTTAAAAGAATACAATTTTTATGATTTTCAATTTTACGCTTGATCTCATCAGCGAAAATATAATCATGAATTCTTTATTAAAATTTAAATGTTTACACTTAATCTACGCAATCTCTTTTAGGTAATCAATAAGAACAAAATCATATTTTTAGCAAAAATTATGAGAATGACAACATTTGCTAAACTTAGTACTTTAATGTAAATGACTAAAGTAAAGTAGATTCATTATTTTTGTACATAATTTATTAAAATAGTATTTTACCGTATAAACTTTACACAAATACTATTTATTTTACAGCATAAATAAATCCTATTTCCCATATTCTTAAATTTGAAATCCTATCACTCAATATTTATGTATAAAATGATGATGATAGGCGTTTTATACACGATACGATCATTTAAAAATATATCCCATGTTCTTCAGATACGTATATTCAATTATTTTCAGGATGGCAACGGTTATGCGGGTGGTTTGTTGTCATATTTAAAAACATTCTTGTTTATAATCTTTGTTAATTTCAAAGAATTCTCTAAAAATTTATAATTTATTTGGAAATGCGCTGGGATTATTTCTTTCTTGCAACAAAGATTGGACATAAAATTACGAACGATTCTTAAGTCAGCGTAAGATAATTTTAGTAATGAAAATTGTTTCGGCCTTGAAATGAAAACCTATTGTAACGTCGAAACATATAGAAAAGCTCAATAAAATCAATCGTCAATGTGTTTAATTGAAGTGAATTAATTTTCTAAACACTAATTTCAGAATAAAATCACATTCAGTGGATGCGATTTTACAATTGTAGAAATATTTTTCAATGTTGCACAACATATTTATGATGTCAGCAGATGATGATAAACATCATCTGTTGACATCATAAATAATGACTTAAATAATAATCATAAATGAATACTTAAAAAATATATGCTTTTTAAATGGGTTCTTATTCGCTCATGATTTGCTCTATTTATTATTATATTTTACATAAATTTTAATTAATTTGTATTTTTTATTACTAAGATTTTGATGTGTAGACAATCTCTGTATGGTTTTAGTTTGACAAAAAATATTTAATATTATACATGCATTTCGTATTGCAGTGACCTTGGATGTGAATACAATAAAATACAATAAAGAGGAAAGAAAATATTAATATCCTGTTTGTTATTTTATATTCACGATTGCTTATAACATTCGACTACAGATTAACTTTTCTCTCGTCAAGATGGTATACTTGATAAGAAAGCATAAGGGCGTGAAATGTATTTGTGTTAATTCTATTGTAAATAGTGTGATTAATTGTAACTTCACAAATATTACTTTGCATACTAATTTGTAATTTAAATTTCTACTAAGAAGTTTTAAATAATTATATCAAAATTATCTTAATAACTTCGATTTCGGTAAGGAATTACATAGTAAATTAAATTTTGTGTGAAGATCAGAATATATAGTTAATGAATATTTATTAATAAAAATTTTATATATATATATATATATATATATATATATTGCTGGCCACCGTAAATGCAACATCCTGAAGGAAGCATGCAAATAATATGAAATTTACAATATGCATTAGCGGAGGTGAAATATGCAAATGATTAGAATTTCAGCGCAAACGCACATCAAGCGGGCCTGTGACGCCACTTTGAAGCGCTATTTAAGACTGGGAGATTTCGACGATTTCAAGTTCGGCAATTGTGTTTTTCTTGTATTTAAAAAAAACAACAATCAATTATACCTTGTAGAAAACAGAGATCACTTTTGGTCAAGTATCCCAGCTCGACAGAGGAAGGATTGTGGCCTACCGAGAATGTGGATTACCTTTCAGGGAAATCAGTAGTCTTGTTGGATGAAACCAAACATCTATAATGCGGATATGTGATCGTTGGATGCAGGAGGGTACTACGGACCGACGTGTTCGATCGCATTCACCTCAGTGCACCAATTCACATGATGGCAGACAAATTGTGCTCATGGCAGTGACGGATCACTCAGCCATATCACAAACCCTAGCACAGTGCATTCAGTCTGCAACGCATCATCAAGTGTCTGCAGGTACCATTGGACTCCATTTACAGCAGAGTGGTCTGTCCGCAAGACGTCCATTGCTTCGTCTACCCTTGACTCACAGCCACCACCAATGGTGCGACGAAAGAAGGATGTGGACGGCAGAATGGAATGAAATTGTCTTTACTGACGAGCCACACTTCTGTCTGCAATACCAGGATGGTCGCATTCGAGTCTGGAGAACAGTGGAGAGAGTATGCTGAGCAGCTGCGTTATGCACCACCACACTGGTCCTGCACCGGGTGTTATGGTATGGGGCGGTACTGGATATCACTCTCGCACTCCTCTAGTACGCATGCCGAGCTGGCAGCCTAATGGTTAGAGCTATTGCCTTCGGTTCAACAGTTCGTGGGTTCGAATCCCACCTTGGGCATGGATTTTTGTAGTGGCTCGGAATCCACTTTAAACCGTAGATCCCGGTCTAATTAGTCTTCGTGTGCAAAAAATGACCGTTGAGCGACAAACAAACCAAACCAAACCTCTAGTACGCATTGCCTGTATTTTAAACAGTCAGTGCGACATTTCCGTGGTGTTGAAGTCAGTTGTCCTTCTTTATCTTCAGGGCTTGCCTACAGCTATATTTCAAAAGGATAATGCGAGACCACACGTGGCACGCATTGTCCAAAGGTTCTTCGTCATTCGCGATATTGATATACTTCCCTGGGCGACTCGCTCTCCGGATCTTTCACCGATAGAAAAAATATAATCCATGTTTGCTCAACGATTGATTACATCCCCAGCTGCCACACCAGATCAACTTTCGAAACGTGTGGAACAACAATTGGTAAAAGTTTTGCTTGGCTGATAAAAAAGGAATGAACATTCTTACTATTGATAATGTCATTAAAGATAAATCCAATTGTTTTATTATGAAACTGAACATACAATATTTCAAACCACCAGCTTCGATCAGCAAACTAGCTGCAAAATTTTAAAACGGCTTATGTTTTAGAAAATTATGCGGTGAAAATGGAACTGAAGAAAATTTCAGAAAGTAGATGAAAGAAAAAGCGTTGATATCACTACTTTCCAAATATAATCCCAAAGATGTTTTCACTACGGACATGTTTTTATTAATTTTTTTAGTACAAAGTGGCTGTTTTTTTCTTTACAGTCGAGATCCTAGGTACGGCACTTTATTACTATTCTGATTGGTTTAAAATATCGATGACGTCATATAACGTTTCATCCACGTCTCATCGTATTGAGACGGCGTTGTAAATCCGACTTGTTGACGAATTTGCTGCCGGCCTTCAAATCTCATTCTTCGAGAGGCAGCAAACAAGGTGAAGTTCACCATTTAATGTCTGAGAATGGTGTCAAAGTTAATTTTTTAATACGACGATTTCTTATATAAGGAGCAAAACATCGGTTTGAGAACACATTTTCCATTGATTCATGCCATTAATACGTTGACAATAGAACAGCAGAAAAAGCAAAATGAAAGGCAAAACATCCACTTTATGGTTAGTTTAAATCGGCAAGGGGATTTAAATTTTTTTATTTTGATTTTAATTTTTTTTAAATTTAATTGATTAATAGAATTATAAATTAATGATTGCAATATTTGTAAACAATCTCGTTTGAATGTTAAGACTATTGCCTTGCTTACGCCAATATTAAAAATTTTCTTTTAATTTTTAACATTATTTATTTATTATTTTTTTTACTTGGAAGAATACTTAGCTTAAAAGACAATAACATTAAATGGGGTAAAAAAGCGAAGCAAATAACTATAATGTCGGTCACAACCAAAATAAATGGAACAGAAAAACTGCCTCTGCTTTTCGTGAGGAAATATTTAAAGCCTAAATGTTTCAAAAATACTCAAAATCTACCAGCTGCATATCATGTTAACATTAAAGCTCGAATGACAGAACAATTTATAAAAATTGACTGAGAGACTTATATCAAGGTAGTTTTTATCAGAGAATCGTAAAATTCTAATCGTAGATATCTACATTGCTCGGGTTGAAGTCTCGGATCTAGAAATTATTCGTGTAGAGTTTCTCCCGCTTAATATAACTTCTGTCTCACAGCCCATGAATCAGGGCATAATCAACAGTTTCAAAAGCAAATATCGATAGATACCTTTGAAAAGCGATTATGGGTTTGAAGGCCTTATGAAATTGAGATTTTAATAGCAATGCATTTGCCAATCAATGTGTTGAATAAATGATGTTGAAGGAAAGACAATATCGAGAGCCTTTGTCGATAGCCATGCATTAGTCAATCAATGTGTTGAATGAAGGACAATATCGAGAGCGTTTGTCGATAGCAATGCATTTGCCAATCAATGTGTTGAATGAATGATATTGAAGGAAAGACAATATCGAGAGCATTTGTCGATAGCAATGCATTTGTCAATCAATGTGTTGAATAAATGATGTTGAAGGAAAGACAATATCGAGAGCCTTTGTGGATAGCCATGCATTAGTCAATCAATGTGTTGAATGAAGGACAATATCGAGAGCATTTGTCGATAGCAATGCATTTGCCAATCAATGTGTTGAATGAATGATATTGAAGGAAAGACAATATCGAATTATTTTAGCATACAAGTTTTATTAAAGAAACCATCGTAACTGAAGAAGCCCAGGTAATTTACCCGATGACTTGAGTGAAGATAAGTCCGAAAAAGAATCCCTTTGCTGTCTGAAATTTCTTTCGGATATTTTTTTATTATAGACTCACATGTGATATGTATGGAAAAACATCTGATGCTAAACTTATTGAGAATAAATGCGAGCGAAAAAAGTTATTAGATATCGAACAAGAAAATTATGTGAAAAGACCGTCAACAAAACAAGCAAATGAATGTGTAACTGAACGAAGGTTCTTTTTTGAGGGGAAAAATTGCGAAATGTTCTCATAAATTGAAAAAAATGGAAAAAATATTTTTAAAAATGTACTTTAAAAAAAAGTTAAATAATTATTTTGCTTGATTTTTTATCAATAAAGTGAAAGTAAATATGGTTTTAAAGTGTGAATTTTGCTTTGCATGTGTTTCTTATAGCGAATTCTAAGTAATTTTTTCTATTAGTACTTTATTTATAAAGCAAGAGTAGTTTGGTAAAATAATGAGATTTTAATAATTACTTTTCAATTTTACGAGCTGCTTTACTGGTTCCTACCACTCCGTAAAAACGAATGTTTATGGTATACAGGGTGATTCTAAATTGTTTTTTTACAAATAAAAAGGGGTGATAATACCCATCCATACAAACAATAGTTATATAAGAACATATTCTCGCATTCCACTCTGAGAGGCAGAAAAGAGGAAAGTAGACAGGCATCAAGAAACTATCACAAATTTACCGTATGCAAATTTCCACAGAGAAGAAGCATTTTGCTCTTATTGGTTACCGGAGAAAGCCAATCAGAGTAGACGTTGTTCTTTAGAAATGCAATTAACACGTTTGGTCTGACAACAATGATCACTGTACAACCCCTCGTAGACACCTGCAGAAATTTTCCGTGAACATCTGGCCAGGTATCCTTAATGATTATCTGGTAGGCCTTTACATCAGATCTTTTGACCGGCGCAACATACCGTATCTTTTTGGAACGAGTGCTTCCCAGTTTATTGCAGGCTGTTCCACTCCCTATCCTGAGAGACATACGGTTTATGCACAATGGAGCTCCCAGCTCATTTTGCCATCATGGTCTATAACTTTTTGAATGCTACATATCGCACACGATAGATTCAACATAGCGGACCTGTGGCCTGGGCTTCCCACTCACAGGACCTCAACCCAATGGATTTTTTCTTCTGGGAGCACATGAAATCCTTAGTGTACGAGACGCCTGTGGTCTCATCTGAAGATCTCGTGGCTAGAATCGTTGTTGCCGAGGGCAAAATTAATACGGCACCAAGAATTTTCGAAAGGGAGCAGCAGTCGTTCCTACACCGATGTCAATTGTGAAACGACACACATGAGCGCCATTTTGAGCATTTGTTGTGAGATTTACATTAAACAATAAATATGATTGTGAAACTTTGAGTATTATTCAATCGCTTACCCAACACTGTAGTAAGTGTTGGGCAAGCACTGTCAGGTGGGAATTCCTCTTCTCTGCCCCTCAGAATGGAATGCCATCATGGTCTATAACTGTTCCTAAATGTTCCTATGTATATAATATGTTCCTATGTAATTATTGCTTGTCTGGATGGGTAGTATCACCCCTTTTAATTTGTAAAAACAATTTAGAATCCCGCTGTATATAATTTCAGTGACAAATACAAAAATAGAAAATAATTGGAAATAGTTAAACGAAAGTGACCAAAGTAACTGCCACATAAGTTTTTCAGATTACATTCTTTTCAGAGTAATCATAATGTGGCTGACAGTAATGGAGGTAATCTCTGTACACTGAATTGCCGAATTACGAAAACAGCTCTCATGCTTAGCAATAATCATGACGAAGATTCTAAGCCAGGCAGTCATGACTCGTCAAAAGACGGAATTGTCTAACAATATGACCCAGTAGCCTTATAGAGATTACTAAAGGATACCTTTTCCAATGCCTTAATATGATGATGTCTTAAATTTGTAGTTTCTAACTTTTGTTCACTTATTTGCTTAGTATACAGTCTTATAGGATAAAGTGAGAGATCCGAAGATTTCTTTTGAAGTCCTAAGAGCTTGTTTGAGTGAACATAAAACTGTCCAATGTTTAGATATCCATTAAAGTATAGAACATGTTTGATTTTAAATTAAACACTCAGAAATACTGTTGACAGCGGCACATTTCTTCAAATGATGGTGAATTGTACATAAATATTGTTAAAACGCTGAATTAAATTTGTGCCATGAATTTATCAAGCGACATTTTAAATAATTAAGCAATATTGATTGCACATAACATTACATTTACAGAAACATTATGTAAACGAAAACACACAATAACATTCTCAACAGGCCAGTTCTACATCTTTCTTTTTTAGAATCCAGCTGAACAGTCAGCCTTTCTCTTTTCTCTTTCTAAACTAGGTTTTTCTGCCTCCGCAACGCCATCTCGCGTTGTCGAAATCATTACAATATAATCTAGTATGAGTAATGAATAAAAAGCAAAAAAAAAAAAAAAATTCAGATTTAAGGATAACTTTCACACAAAAATTTTTGAAATGTATTATTTCAGGCATTTTTAAAAAATATAATTTATTATTGGATATCATTTATGAGAGAAACATTAACAAAGATCTTCATAATTAACTACGCAATTGTTATCTCGGTTCTTTCCATGGTTCTACAGCGTATTACGCTAAGTTGTCTGAACTTTTACCCGGTTGCTTTTTTTAAAGTATTATTCAAGATTATCCCCAATATGAAGATTTATGACAAAAGTGTTATTAGACAAATTACAATTATTAAGTGAGTTCTCTCGAGGTCCTCAACAAATATTTTCTAATTCTATCTCTTGTCTTTCATCCATCCCTGAAAATCGCAAATATAAATATTTTCAAATAATGATAATAATACTTTATGATTTTTGAAGCCAGAAAAAGATATTTCACTAAGAAAACATTCTAAGTTAATCTAGTGAAGAAATTTTATAACATTAAACTCATCTTTAGCTTGAATGTTCGATTAAAACTACTTCCATCAGTCTAAAAGTTGAATGAAATTTTCACGATTAAAATTTTGAGATAAAGTCATAAATATGCTAAGCATATGGCTTTATTTTCTGGAAATATTGAAATCTTTCCTCAAATTTTATGTTGATTTATATTTCCAAATTAAATAATTTATCTCTGTTCAAATCGTTTCTAATACGCTTTTTTTATAGGCTCAAATTTATGTTCACATCCAGGGGAGATTGAGTTTGGTACAAGTCTTCCTGATCTCACAGAATTTAAAAAAGGTTCTTCGGTCACTTATATATGCCTGCCAGGATATGAAATATCAGGAAGTTCCGAGTTGACCTGCCAAGATGGCGGGAAATGGAAACCTGAAAAACCAAAATGTATAATTAAACCTAAGAAAATAATCCTAGGTAAAAAATTTTAATTTTCATATTTAAATTTTTAAAAAATGAATTGAATACTTCTATTTCTAAATATTATTTTATGTTAACAAAGGTGTTTTAATTAATATAATTAACTGGATGCATTTTTAATAATAAATATTCAACAGCGCAACATAATTAAATGAAGTATATTTTAAACCCTACAAATTTGCACAATGGTATAATTTAATATAAGAGACAAATCTCCTAGATTTTTTATGTTACAATAATTTATTTTCAGATCAATGTTCAAAGCCAAATGCTCCAAGAAACTCGATAATGACTGTCATTTATCCCGGTCCAGGTCCACTGCAAGCACTTTTTTCGTACAACCTGTAAGCTTATAAGAATACATTAATATTCCTCATCTGTTTATTTGATATTGAATAAATGTTCTGAAATCCCCCATTATATATGTATGTATACATATATAAGTTACAAATTTGTAAACATTATACATATTTTTTATTATTGGCAAATTTAAAATTGTTTTACAATAGAGCCTCATGAAAAGAATTATCACAAAATAGGTTTATCATGAAAACTATATAAAATTGTGAATTATTATTTTTATTTCAAGTGGCAGGACAAATACAAGGAATATCACAAGTAAAACACGTGGAAAATCACAAAATAGACATGAGACGAAGACAGGACAGGTGAATACAGGACATAAACGTAAACGAGATGACAAGAGTCGTTGCTCCAAAAGTTCGCTGGCTTGCCAATAAAGCCACGATTCAGAGCTGCCATGCAGTGCAGCACAGCGGTGGGTCCTGGTTATGGGTTCTGTCATGTTGCAGAGCGGACAGTCGGGTGAATTTAAGATGCCAATGAGGTGTAAGTATTCAGCTAGACAGTCATGACAGGTCAGGGGTAGAAACTGTGCCACAACTTGACGGTGAAGACCATCAAGGATATTTAGAAGGCCCTCTTTCCACCGCTTGGCTTTTATCCTTTCTTGTAGTTTAGAAGCTTGATTTCTTTTAAAAACTTGTTTTAAGTGTAGCTTTATAGTGTGGTAGGAAATCTCTGTGTGTCTTGGCTAGAGAAGTCCTGCCCCCTTTTTTCGAAAAGTCCGCCTTCTCTTTTCCATAGATGCCACAGTGCCCAGGTATCTACTGAAACACAACACGTTTCTTTCGTGATGTCAAAATTTCCAAGAGGACCTGGATAAGGAGAATTTCACAAGATGGGGGAGAGATTGAGCTTATGGCCTGAATTGCAGCCTGTGAATTAAAGAACAGAGCCACTCTGTCAATTTTGTCATCTCTCTTAGTTTGGGATAACCCACCAGCATTCCACTGCAAAATACGTAAGTCAAGCTCCGAAATTCGTATTGAGTTTCGACGATAGCATTAGCAACGAGAGAACATGCCGGAAGCTGTAGACCACTTTGCCATATGAAATAGTTTCCTGGGTACACCACAAGGAGATAGATCTACTTTGCACCCCATTGTGGAAAATATAGAAAACCGAATATAACATCAGTAAATTATTAAAAACATTTAAAGAGGCTTAAGTGAAACAAAGCTTTATGGCAACTTCAACCTGGGCATGAATAAACATTTCATAACATTATAACCAAAACATTTTAAGATTAATATTTCCATGATACTTAAAAAAATAATCACAATTATAACTGCGCAAAATTAACAGTAAAATTGTCTCACGTGGCAATACAGTATTCTCAAACACAATAAAGCTTCTAATAAAGGGCATCTACGTATCAAATTCGAAAAATCAATTCAATTAAATAGGTAACAATGCTAATTAAATTCTTCTTTAATGAATTCGCTCATAAAAGCATTTCTTCGATAAGTAAAATGAACAATGCTTCAAAAATGTGTTTTTCCAATATTTTGGTTATGGTTGAATCATCTTCTATTTATTCATAGTTCACGTTAACTATTTTAATTTTTTTAAAATTTGTTTTGAAAATTTTATAAAAGGAATTTTTTTGTTGTAAAAATTACATGTTTTTAGTAACTTGTTCAAATAATATTTGTAAATAATTCTATATTGTTTACTAAAATAAGCAAAATGCGCTAAAAATACTAGAATTTATGAAATTTCTTATAGAAATATCTTTTTTATCTGAAGATGTAACTGTGCATAATTTTATTGTTAATTGAGAATTATATGAACATTTTTGCAATTATTATTTCAACTGTCTCATTTATAGTCGTATAATATGTATAGAGAATGGTAGCAGAGAAAGTGGAAGACCTCGCACATTGTGTATCAGCGTATTTAAGATAATAAAAATTAACTGCGTGTGTGTCGGCGAGCCATATCGCTTATCGAGTCCGTCTCTCTCTCTCTCTCTCTCTCTCTCCCCCTCTATATATATATATATATATATATATATATATATACATATATATATATATAAAGCAAGATTAGAAGTATCATAGGCTAAAAGTGAACGATACAAGAATAAATATAAAAATTGAAAAGTACAATAATAGCTATAATATTTTTGTTTAGCAATACATTCAGCGCAAAAGCAGCTAAAATAGAATTACTAAAATATAATTCTGCATTAGCCCAATGCAGAAAAGCCTTACTTTATACAAATGTGGTCAACACTCCCTGAAGAAGCTGGCAATGTTGGTACTCCACTCCATTTTCGTTCCTATTTCCTTTATTCTATTTTAAACAATGTATTGACCATTTTCGTTCCATTTTCCTTTATTCTATTTTCTTTGAATTTTTAAACTATATATTGAACATTTTTCCTTCTGTTTACTAAGTTTCATATTTTCAATGTATTATTCTCCATCTAGTATTTGATTATTATTCTCAATTTGGTTTTTGGCTAATTTTATAAGTATATTATATATATATATATATATATATATATATATATATATATATATATATATATATATTATAATCAATAAAAATATCATAAATTACTTCCGACTGGTTTCACTCTAAAAAAGTTTTAAAATTAAGTTAAAAATTTTAGTTGATAAATACTTTGAATTGAATTTATATTTCAAATCTCGTAAAATTTATTTGAGGCGAAATTGACATAAAAAGGGTTTATAATAGAAATACAAATAGGAAGTATATTTTATTTGGTATGACATTTCTCTCTCTCTTATTATGGTACTTGAAAAGTTTTTGATTTCCTATTTGTCTTATAGCAACTCGATTTGTACATGATTACATGATTAAAATTAACAGAAATATTAGAATCATGAAGATTGTAAGCAAAATTGAATTGGAAAATTTTTAAGTTATAATTAAGTTGCATTGAATTGATCATCACTAAAAATTTTCACATGCCTAACAATTCAACATATTTTAAGCGGATTTGTTAGATCAACAATTTTAGTATCGAATATATATAGATAAAATCATTTTTCATGAAAATAAGTTTCTATTGATATTCAAAATTAAAAAAAGTGCGATAAAAACTAAAAGAGACTTAGTCAAGATTCTTTGAATATATTTAATTAAACTATGTGTTATGTAAGAGTAAATAATAATATTGATAAACAATGGCTTTTTTTGTAGATACCAAAAAATCAATAGATTATTTTTTCTTACATAAATTACTAACAACATGATAGAATATTTTAAAAAGTTATCATTAAATTTCTTCACGTGATAATTATATACAACTGGGACATAGTTCTTAGTTTCTGAAATTTTCAAATATTTTCATATCTTCTTTCTATTAATAAAAAAGGCTATTGACAAATGTAGGAAGTGCTGTAAACCATAGAAAGTAAAGCATTATATCAATTTTTAGAGATAATATATTTTTAAACATGTTACATATTGACAGTTAAAGTTTTAATGAAATCTCTTAATCATATGATATATGAATCTGTTTTTTTGTTTAGATTTATATGACTTATGTCGATCATTATTTTTATGTTACTAGTAATTACATATATATACCCAATGGAAGAGTACGACTGAGATTTTGCGTATGAACTATTTTTCCAGCTCATTTGTAGATAAATTTCAGTAATTTTTTGTTTACTTCCATTGCTAGCAAATAAGTGTTAATTAATATATAGATTTCCACTTGAAAGCCATTGCTTCATAGTCATTTGACTTCGATCTCAAACAGCACAGAAGACCAAGACCTCTCCGATGCTGAAGGAGTGTTTCCAATTGGCACAAGAGTCCAATACAAATGTAAATCACGATACTACAAGCTGTACGGATCAGAATACCAAACCTGTCAGCAATCTCATACTTGGAGTGGATATCAACCCGCTTGTGTACCAGGTATTGTTGCATTTTAATGATTTTGATTTTTATCACACTATCTATCAATAAATATTTGACCACCCATGAAAACGAGGATATCTGCAATATTAATTTATGTCAGGACTAACGTATTTAAATATCATGAAGGAAACAGCATTAGCGTTTGTCACATGCAAGATATTACAAAATTCAGAGTCGTTTGACTTCGAGAAAGGCGTAATTGTAAAACAGCATAGTTATGAAAGATCCTTATAAGACATATCTGGTGAATTAAACATTATAAAATCTACAGTGGATTTTGCGATTAAAAAGTGGAATGTGAGTGATGGTTGTCAGAATAGACTTTGACCTGTCAGATCATAAAACTGAGATGGAATGACTAGCGCTGTTCAAAGAAATTAGCACCAAACCGATAGCCCACATATAACAGGAGTTCCAACAAGCATCCGGGACTCTTGTTTCGAAAAATACCACCTGTAACTAAGCACATTCGCTTGGTTTACAGAATCGTACTGCCGCCCATAAACCTTTGATTGCAAAATCCAATCGAGGTGCTCGTTTGAGCTACTGTGGGGCACATCAAAATTAGATCATCACGAGTGGAAACAGATTCACTGGAGTAAAGAATCCAAATTGAAGCTCTTCTGTGAGAATTTGGATTTGGCCTATGCCTTAGAAACGCCTTTTGCCAGAATCCATTATGCCTACAGTAAAGTTTGGTGCAGGTGCAATTATGGTTTGGGAATATTTCTCGCGTTATGAACTGGGACCCTTGATTCCAATTTATGATCCCAACACAGACTCACCCCTACTCCCTTATTTTAGACAACAATATGCTTTTAATGCTGTGGGTATTTTAAGGGTTGGATAATTGTTACTTCTAAGATGACAGCACCACTCGTCATGTTACGATACCCACGATGGACTAGTATGCTGAATTTTGGGAGAATAGATTGGACTGGTTTGCCCAGAATCTAGACGTGAATCCTATTGAACACCTATGGGATGAGTTTGATCGCCGAATTAAGGGGTGCAACAACCGATCAAAATTGGTAAAAGAACTTACTTGTCTTCTCCAAGCCGAGTGAAAGAAAATACCACTGTCCATCATACAAGCACTTTGGAAAGCTTCCGCGAAAGATTAAGGCTGTAATTGTTTTACATAAGGTCTCTACTAATTATTGAGAATGAATGAATTGAAGTTATCTCTTTTATCACAGGTGTACCGATATTTATTAGTGGATAATGTATATTGCATCTTCAAAGAAAAGAAAATCCTTTACATCCCATATAGTTTGTGGACAAGAATTATTAATGTAACAGCAAATTGTTAAGGATGTTATCTGATCTAACCCATGAAGATTCAAGTTTTATAAAAGTATTTTTAATCTAAAATTACAAAAGTAGCATATAAAAATTATAGTCTTTTTTCTCTCTCTAAATCATAAAACATAAAAGTTATTAACTTTTTATAACTTAAAGGGAATCTGAAATAGGTAAAGTCTTAAATGAAGTAGAAGTATATTATATACTTTGAGTATCAAAAAATTGTCTCTAGAAACTCACGATTTCTCCATACATTGTATGGGTAAACTGGAAATTGTATGACTTAGACTAATGCTGTTTTTATAATGTCTTAGTAAATGGGATTTAAAAAATCTGTCTTTTGAAAGAAGGATCATCTATTTTCACTTGTAAGAAAATGTTTTTATACATAATAATTAGTTGTTATGGAGCATTTCTTGTATGTATCATAAGAAAAAATTCTTTATTACTTTCAATACAAATAATGAAGTCGCATCAAATTTAGGAATCATTAAGACAGTAGGGAATTTTTAATGGATTGAACAATCAATATCTAATGATATTACTGTACCAGTGGAAGACTATTAAGGCTCGTTTAAAAAATGCTCCTATTATCACTCAACATATTTAAATTGACAGTTCAAATTGGTAAATTTCAAAATTGAAACTAATGAGAGATTTATAAAAATGTCTTTCTTTGTATACAATATTGGTAATGCCTTTTATGAATCATACTTTACACAGTTATTTTTCTCTATTTTTAACGTTTTAATGCTACAAAAATAAGTGATCATATTATCAAGAAGCGTGATAAAAAAAAACATGGACTGTTATATTGGTTTAGATTGGGTATAATGGATTGTGATCTAGGGAAAAAAATCCTACACTGGAATATGAAATGGAATTCTTATGTGTTTTATTGGGATTTTTAGAATAATTTAAATCTTTCGTGAAAAGAAAAGAAAGCCTAGCTACGTCTATATGGGAAAAAATCATTTGTTGATTTAAACTAACCATAAAGTGGATGTTTTGCCTTTCATTTTGCTTTTTCTGCTGTTCTGTTGTCAACGTGTTAAGGACATAAATCAATGGAAAACGGCTTCTCAAACTGATGCATTAGTCCTTATATAAGAAATCATGAACAAAATGATCTTCGACATAGTTCTCAGAGATTTGATGGTAAAATTCCCCTTGTTTGCTCGAAGAATGCGATTTGAAGGTAAGCGGCAAATTCGTCAACAAGTCGAATTTACGAAGCCGTCTCAATACGATGTCATAATTATGTGTGACGTATATGAAATGTTATCTGACGTCATGGTTATTTTAAACCAATGAGAATAGCTATGTTGTTGTTGATTCCAATCCCCGTGATCAGCAAAGCTAGATCAGGTCCATGAGTCCATTCACCCTAAAAAGTCAAGCACCAGAAGGGGATCCCGAATCAGGTCGTGCTTGGTAAGCCCCAAACAAGATAAAATGTGGTCAGGAGAGGCCTGCACCGAAGAACACTTAGTGCAAGTCTCGAAATGTTTGTTACCTCCTACGAAAATCATGGAAAGAAGATGGCCGCTAAGAAAACGAGCAAGTGCAGTTTGATCGCATCTACTGCATGCTTGAGCCAAGGAGCCACCAGGACACTTCACCTCACCAAGCAACCACTTTATGGTAAAAAAAGAAAAAAAAACTATCTTATTATTATTTAGGAAAAATAAGAGCTGTTGAATTTTCGAAAGTAATTTTTGTTAAATAAGTTTGATTTTTAGATAATTCAACTGTAATAAAACGTTAAAAATAGCTTCCTTATTCCATAGACTGTGGAAGATCAGATTCACCCAAGACTCCGTTCGTTGTAAATGGAGATTCTACTGCTGTTGGACAGTGGCCATGGATGGTTGGAATCGGACTCAAAACTTCTAAAGGAATGACTCTAATCTGTGGCGGAGTTTTAATCAGCGAACTCTGGATATTGACTGCCGCACACTGTGTAACAAAATCGTCATCAAACGTGCCAATTGATCCAAGAAACTTGGTGATATTTTGTGGAAAGTACTACAGGAAGTTTGACTTAGACGATGAATATGTTCAAAGGAAACAGGTAAACACACATAATGTTACCACCTCAATGTTTCAGAATTCTCAGGACGAGAAAAACGATCGAGAAAAAAAATATATTATTTTTGTTAGTAGATACATATAATTTTAAAAATATAGAAATGATAAGGGATGACTATATAAAAATGCAATGATAAAGTTAAGAGAATTCTACTTTTTTCCAAATAAATACATATTTTATTGGTCATTTGGAAATAATCATAAAAATTAAAAAAAATAAATAAATAAAACATAGTTAAAATACGTTTCAGTAATTTATTTATGTTTGGTACTTCAGATAGTTTTTTCTTATAATGATTATTTTTTAAATTAATATTATCACATACAAATTTAATCATTTAATATGAAACATGAAATAACCCTCTCAATACGGTTCTTCGATTTTTCATCAAACATCGAAAAATAGATAGTATCTTATGTTTTTCTTATAATTAAAATATTTACACTAATAAGCAATTTTGGCTAAAATTGCGCCAAAAATATTTATTAGTGTAAGAATGTTTAGCATATTTTTAGCTATTAAAATTCAAAAGTATTTCTCCTCCTCTGAATTCTTAAAAATATGTAAGCAGTAAATTATAAATTTATTGAACCAAAGGCATAAGTGCCGTGTAATCTCTGTCCATGAATCCATGATTACAAATTCTGAAATTGGTGATTTTTTTGGCGGATTTTTTTATGTATCTGGTAACCTCGTTCTTATTACGTCATACTTATGGGGACCTATAAGAATTATGCAGAAAATTCTATTTTGGCAACCCTAGTATTTACGTCATCGCGCTCGTCACTATACGTCATCTTGGCAACATTTCTTCATCGCCAAAAAAATTCAGAATTTAGAATCATGGATTAAACGGCACCTGTGCCGAACCAAATATAAAATGATTCAGACGGAAATCAGTTTGGCACGTACATTTAATTTGTAACGAAAAATCCTTTTGATATTTGTTTAAATAAAAATATTTACAACAAATATGGAAATGAGAGGCACTGTTTTGGTAGGGTATGAGAAAAAGTCAGTAAAAGGCTAATGAATTTTAATCTTTCAGGTTTATTATGGAACCATGTTTAACTGTCTATAGTGTCTAATTGTCTGTTTAATTGTCTATAATTACTAATACATTATCTCAAGAAAACTATTTCCCAGTTATTTTTTTATAATTAAAACCATAAAATAATTCCGCTTAGGTGAAACAGATCATTATACATGAGGCATATGATTTCGCGAATTATGATGTTGACATCGCCCTCGTGAAAATGGAAGAGGCAGTGGAACTAACGACAAGAGTACAGCCTATTTGTCTGCCAACCGAAGTCACAACGCGAGAAAATTTAAGAGATGGAAAGAAAGGAATGGCAAGTAAAAAAAAATTCTTTATCCCTAATTAAAATTTACTTTTGTACTAAATATATTTTTTCACACAGAGATTTATAATATCAGTACATTTATGCATAGAGACTTTAATCAAAATCGGCATGCTTTTTTATATTTTTTAACATGGTTGAATATTTTGGATTGAATTAATTCTTGAAGAGCGTT
Source organism: Latrodectus hesperus (assembly GCA_037975125.1). Lineage (NCBI taxonomy): Eukaryota > Metazoa > Arthropoda > Arachnida > Araneae > Theridiidae > Latrodectus > Latrodectus hesperus. Next base: position 3,882 of record JAJQOW010001683.1, on the reverse strand, counting down.
TTATTCATTATTAATTTATTTTAAAATTTCGCTTCTTCTATTAAAAATGATTCCAATTGATTCTAATTTAGTAGAAAATAAAAAAAATGATGAGAAAGAAAACATATTGTACATTAATATTATTATTATCATTAAAAAGAAAATAGTAAGTGTAAGTCTATTGCTCACGATATTTTCACCCATTATTATTTAGCTAGAAACAATTAATATAACTATTAAAGATTACGTATTCAAACAAATAATCACCGTGATTTTCTCAAATAAGAGTTAGATTTCCGTGAAAAAAGCAGGACCTGATAAATATCGAACTTTTTTTAAATGATAGGCATCTCAGTAAATATAATAAATAAATAATAAAGTGAAACAGCGCACCTCGTAATGCCAGCCTAGCTGGCACACGACAACAACAAATAATAAAATATGTATCTCATTGAATATATTTAACTTAACCAACAGAAATATAACCTCGGAGTGGAAAACTAAACATTTAATTTTACTTGGAAGATATTTGATGGTAATAGTAAAATTCTTTGAATAATGAACACTCTCTCTCTCTCTCTCACACACACACATACCTAGACACACACGCATACACACACAATTTTTATGGAACATAAATGGAATTTATTTTATTGCATTCATTTAGGGTAAAATTCAAATACTGGTCACATTTTCTTTTATTGATTTGCTATTTTGTCGCCATACAAGTAGTATTAAATTTTCAGATCAATCAAGATTTACACTTTTAAAATTGCACCACTTAATTCAGAGCATTAATGAGGACGTTTACATGAAGGAAAAGTGTTTCATGAAAAAATCACTTATAATTAACACCCTCACGTGTTTTAAAAATACTTTTAATATTGAAAGACGTATAATATAACAGCTTATTTCTACAAGGCATTAAAATTTAAAATTTTTTAACTGTTATTCTTATTTAGAATTATAATAAGCTAAAACACAATGAATCATTTAACATAATTTTTCCTTACTATAATTCTAAAAAAATTGTTTCAAAATGTTTAAAATAAAAGCGCGCTTGAACCACAAAAGAAACGTAATTTACTGATGCGTAAATTTTTTATTTTTATTTCCCATTCAAGCTCATCATTTGGTCGAAGTCTCATTCAGTTGATTAATTTATTTTCTAGCAATTTTGAGTTTGTAGTATAAATAAGCAAGATGATTTTTAACTAGTTTAAAAAATGTTTGTTATCAACAATGTTTTTCAGTTGATTCACTCTAAATTATTATTGAAGCTTTCAATGAGGAATTTCTAACTGATCTTGAAATTAACAAAATAGCATTTTTTTAATTTAAATCCTGTATCCATGAAACTGGTAATGTTGCAGACGTCAAGAAATTTTTTTCTTCTTCTTTATTCTCTAGTAGTATTAAAGGAATGAAGTCAAGAACAAAATGTTGAATTCGTAAAAAAAATTATAAGAAAGCTGGCATTAGAGATTTATAAATCTTACAAAATTCATCACAGAACACTGAAGAAATCGGAATTTCTCATTTATCATGTTTGCTTTATTCAGTAATGTGTGTGTGTGAATGCTTCTGATGTAATTAAGCTATTGTGTATGACCTAGGCATTGAAATAGTTGAATGACGTGTTTTTATTGTTTGCCTTTATTTCACTTTTTAATGCTTCTTCTAATTTGAGATGTTGCCACTTTTACAGTAGTAAAGTGTCAAAGAAATTTCTCCTTTTGTTAAATTCTCGATCAAAATTTATGGCATGTTCCTATTTTCATAAAATTATCAATTTAAACTTTGTAAGGCTCTTGGGTAAGGTTGTTGACCACACTAGTACTTCTTAGAGCACCCTACGAGCACTTTATAAGACTGATTTTTAGAGACCACACTATATGGTGAACAACCTCTTATTTCAGATAATTATCAAGTGCATTTCAGTTGGATGGACATCAGCTTTGATAAAAAACAAATAGATCTCCTATAGCTTCTCGAAAAAGATGTATGTAGGGTTTGAGAATCATTCTTACAGCCTTTTGCTATCATTGTACGAGAAGTAATAGTGTGAAATAGTGTACTTCAGTATAAAGTACTCTTTTCTCACGAGTTTACCAATGCCACCAAAAACTAGATTTTTATGATATTTGCAACATGATATCGCTTTCCAGGAAGAAAAGAAAACTTGTTGACATTAACTTTTTATGCTGAAAATCGAGTCATCACAAAAAAGAATGCTTCGTCAATCTAGTCCTAGAATGATGCTCACAGCTTGAAGATAAGCAGATTCTCCTGTGTAACTGCATGAGGATAACATACTAACGGCTCTCTAATCGCAATTTCTCATTTAAACGATTATATATAATCATTTGTGACTGGTTATATATATATATATATATATAAATATATATATATATATATATATATATATATATATATATATATATATATATATATATATATATATATATATATATATATATATATATATACACTACTGGCCATTAAAATTGCTACACCAAAAAGGAATGCAAATAACAGAACGACATTTATTGGACACATACATTATAGTGGAAAGAACAAATGATTAGATTTACAGGAAATTAGGATGTATAGATCTTGAGAAATCAGTACCCAGACCAGCCACTTCTGGCTGCAATAACAGCATTTATCCGCCTAGGCATGTAGTCAAACAGAGATTGTATGGCATGTACGTGGATCTCAGTCCATGCAGCTTCAACACTATGCCACAGTTCATCGACAGTAGTGGATGGTGAGTGATGGCGTGCGAATCGCTCGGCAACCATTGACCACACGTTCTCAATTGGTGACAGATCAGGAGAACGTGCTGGCCAGGGTAACAGTCGAACCTGTTCTGTATCAAGGAAGTTCAGAACAGTACGGGCAACATGCGGTCGTGCATTATCCTGTTGAAACAAAGCATTAGGGATGCCTCGAAGATAGGGCAGAGCCACGGACCTTAACACATCGGAAATGTAACGGTTGCTGTTCAAAGTGCCGGTAATGTGAACAAGAGGTGATCGATATGTGTATCCAATGGCATCCCATACCATCACTCCAGCAGATGGGCCAGTATGGCGATGTCCAATGCAAGTTGGCAATGCGCGTTCTCCACGATGCCTCCAAAAACGGATGCGGCCATCATGGTCCTGTATACAGAACCGAGATTCATCTGTAAAGATGACGTGATGCCATTCCCGCTTCCAGGCTCGTCGCTGATCACACCATTGAAGGCACTCCTGTCTGTGACGCAGCGTCAATGGTAGCCGAAGCCATGGTTGCCGTGCAGACAATCCATGCTGCTGCAAACGTCGTCGAACTATTCGAGCAGAAACTTGTTGCCTTGCAAATAACTCCATTTCTCGACTCAGGGTTCGTGACGTGGCTGTACGATCCCTTGTGACCATGCGGATAAGATGTCTGTCTTCTCTGCTGTTAGTGATGGGGGTCGCTGAGATCCTGCATGACGTTCCGTATGATTGTCCTGAACCCATCGATTCCATATTCTGCTAACAGTCATGGGATCTCGACCGACGCAAGCAGCAATATTACGGTAAGATAAACCGCAATCCCGATAGGCTATAATCCTTCCTCGATCAATGTCAGACATGTGCTGATAGGCATTTCTTCTTCTTACACGAGGCATTACAACAACTTTCTTTGCCGAAAACCACGTTGAAACGGAAATTGAGTTTGAGAAAACTGATGTCAAATCTGTGGTTATATACACTTTGTAGATGTCGCTACTGTCGTCTGCTTTGTATGAGTGCGCTGAAAATCTAATCATTTGCATATCACAGCAAGTTCTACCTGTCATGCAAATTTCACGTGTGTGGTGTGCCGCTTTCCTGGTGTAGCAATTTTAATGGCCAGTAGTGTATATAT